>MJUT01013235.1:250233-275123 GCA_002080005.1 Gigantidas platifrons
GGGGTGGGGGTGTAACTGTCTGGGGTTGTTTTTCCTTTGACTGTAAGTTGGACTTGTACGTTCTTGATGGTAATCTGACAGGCCAAAAATACCGTGACAATATGCTCGCTCCACGCGTAGTCTCCCATTTCGACAATCATGCGTTGGTTGACAGGCCAATGTTCATGGACGACAACGCTAGGCCACATAGAGCCCGAATTGGACAAACAATTTTACAGCAAGAGGCTGTTCAGACAATTCCATGGCCTGCGATGTGGCCAGACATGAACCCTATAGAGCATGTCTGGGACTTTATTGGCCGAAAAATTAACCAACGCAATCCAATGTCAAAATATTGACGAATTAAGAGCTGCTATCTTACAGGAGTGGCAACAGTTCTCCCAAGAACGGCTAAGGCGTCTTGTGCGAAGCATGACGAGGCGTGTTACAGAACTTCACAATAAACGCGGTGGATATACTCGTTATTGATTTTTATGCGTTACACCTACGCACAATAGATGCATTTAAAAGTTCTTAAAAACTGAAGACTCTGCATTTTAATGCAATGTTAAAAACTTCCATCAAAGACAAACTGGTTTTACGTTTTTCCAGCGCCTGTTTTGAACCTCATTTTTGCCACGTCATAGTCACGTTTTAAGGATGATAAAAACTTCGTAGATTGGTAATTTTAGAGCCATTGGTGTAGTCTTTTAAGAAGTGTAAGAAAAAGTGTGATATCTATTTAATTGTTTTAACAGTATTGATGTAAAAAAATATATCGATAAAAATACAGGGTGGTGCTTAACTTTTGTGGGAGTGTATATATTTTCTCTTTACAATGTTTAGACATTTTTTATATACATACCAGTATATAACATATATTTTTTAATCCATTTGTCTGTTTCATTGTATAACGCTCTTATAGTTCGAGACTCTAAATTCCCATTAAGACTATTAAGATACTAAATGTGAAATTTGTCAAATGACTTCAGTGACATTTAGAGATATGAGTAATTTTGCAATGACATCTTTGAAATGTTTTGTCTGATCAATGTTTGCTTCTCTCTGTTTAGAAGGCATATAACAACGATTCTTAATGGGCTTGATAGGTTCTGAGGTTGTTTACTGATTAGTACACACGACCCGGTTTTTTCCCCCGTTTGAGGCGGGGGTAACCTTCATCAGACACGGCTCATAATCAAAAGATTTTGAAAGCCAAATACATTTATTTAAACTCTTTGAAAGCAAGTAAACCAATTAAAGGACCTTTACAAGCTACCAATGCCAATAAAAGTTGGACTATATTTTCGAGTGAATTTTTGTCAAATAACAAAAATGTTTAACTAGCCCGATGCCTTTTTATGTCTTTATTTATCCTAGCTGAAGTAAATCAAAACGATTTTTTGCTAGGACATGGCACAGGACACATCATCCCCCCTTTTTACACCCTACCCCCTTTTAAAAAATAAAACAAATAATGTTTTTTTTCATTTCCATGGCTTAGAAATATGTAAAACAGCAATAATATGCAGTGTTCTGATTGCACCAGTCGACTGATATGTATATAGAGATGCCATTTTCTGATTGCATCAGTCGACTGATATGTATCACTGATATATATCGGTCATTTTCAAAAAATGTCGTTTCTGAGTGGACACGCTAAATTCACCTTTATTCCATATCCCAACGAGCTGTTTTTCTTTTTGATTGTTTGCATTATTCATGGAGATTATTTGACAAAAACAAAATTAAAAAACAAATTGAAATAAATAATATATTTAGAATTGTATATCAAATATTGAATGAAAATGCCATCGTAATAACTTCAACATTTCAAGTTTTTTGAACACAGGAAAAGAGTTTTATTGTTTAGAGAACTAATAAGGAGTGTAATTTTAATATCATAGGGAATCTATTCATCGTAGACAAAAAAAATGTTTTGGTTAGAAGACATGTACCCAGTCTACATGTCTTTCCTGTTACCATTTGCTAAAATCGACCCGTAAGAGTTTTCTTTCTTTCAATAAACATCTGATTACCATGTGCTTTTATATCTCACTTCTTGTCAGGAAAAGTTATTGGCGCCATTTTTTTTTTCAAATGTCAAAGAGGACATGATTTCAGCCTAAAGGGCAAGTTCAACTGCTACCGTAATTTTAAGCTGTGTCTGAAATGTTACTACTTTATCAAGCATGCAAAATAATGAAATGAAGTTTTCAAGTATGGTAAACAGAGCTCATATTTTTGTCTAGCACTTGCACATGTGATAAATGCCTTTGAAACAATAAAATACATGTTTTTGACAGAATTATGGCATGTAAGTCTGTCCTGTTACTGTCCTTCCTGTAACTACCAAAAAAGTAACACAACGGACAATATTGGTAACATGACGGAAATCCACTACTGTATAAATGTGTTTGAATTGCTAACTTTCATACAATCATGATAATAATCACTTTTTGTCTAAAAATACAAAATAGAGTTTAATTTGTGATTAGTATCTTAGGCACAATTCTTTGTTCTAAATAAGTGATAAATGACTAAATGTCATCAATATTGATAACAGGAAGGATACTTTTTGGTAACACGAGGGACACTTGGGGCAGTGTTTGTCTATAAGAACATATTATTTGATGCAAAGTTGTCATAGCTTTGATAGCACAAAAAGAGTTTACAATATCTAATTGGTGTATGTTTATTTTTTCTCTTTGGAATATGGAAAAAGATTTTTGATATCTTATTGTTTTTGGTAACAGTAAAGGCCCTTATTGGTAACACGCGAGACAATTTTGTAGAAATTTTGAAATTAAAATCTACTTACGTTTTCAAATCTGAGCAAGTGATAAATTTAATCTTGGATTAGTAAGTACAAAAAAATGTATTATGCAAGATAAAAACAAGAAATATTTCTTTTTCCTGTTAATTGTTAATATGGCTGATTTTTGCCATGTTGGTAACAGTAATGAAACAAATAGGTAACAAAAGAGACAACATGTATGTATTCTATTCTCTTCACATTAAAAAAAAAAGAATGAACTTAGAATATATATGTTACAGTAAATAAACGTAATTGGGAATTACGGGTAATTACTAAACATTTCAGTAAATACTCGTAATTACTGATGGATTTAGGAATTATGTGTAATTCCTAATTTGTCAGCCATTACACAAGTAATAACTAAAATTTAGATGATTTTACGCTTATTTACTGATTGCTAATTTTGAGTGTTTGGTAACAGACAAGACTCATACAACCAGGGATGTCATTAATTTTTTGAGTTGTAGGAGAAAAAATAAAAGTTATAGGGAGGTGGTATTTACGGCAGGGGGTCTGGGGCCCCCAGAGGCTCTGGGATAAATGGTGCAAAATCCTGCATTCTAGCCATCTCCTGGCATCAAATTTGCTTCCTAAAATACTTGATTTTTTATGGACATTTTTAACAAACACAACTTTCAAAACGTGAAGAAGATATTTCCTCTGAGACCCTTCAGACACAGTTTGAACAGTAATCCAGACACTCATATAATTAAGAATAATTGAATATTCTAATATGCCGGCCTATATATCGTCAACCTTAATTTATGGTACTTAAGAATGTGCTTTGCAAAGTTTTGACCTTTTTATCTTAAGACATCAGCAATGTTACATATCTGGCATGCATCTGGGATATGTACAATGAAAAAAGACCACAGGATTTACACAGACATCCTGTTCTTTGTATTTGATCTCGATCTACTTTGATTATTTATTAGGTTTAAATAAAATACCTTGTCTTTTTGTATGAACAATTATTTATATCCCTTTATATACACGACTATATGGTTTAAAAGGAATATATTATGTAAAGATATAAAATTTGTCAAAATTGATTATGTAATTAATGGAATGCAGAAAGTTCGTGTAAAGGTCGCTAGACAAACATCCCGTGGTTTTAGTAATTAAGCCAGACTGACCGTTAGATTTGGTACTTAAAATTTATCTCAACACCTTGTAAATTTTAGCTATTCTCCATGGCACTCTGTAATAAATGTCATCTCTTGTTTCTAAATTAATGTGAATTTTATCTGTCCTGTGTGTGGTAAGAATGGTGTGGGGCTAGCCTGTGTGAGTGATGAGAGTTAGTTAATGTTTGAATGTTGAAGAGAGATGTTTTTGTGATATTGTACAATACCGATATAAATAATGTACTTTGTAAATATGAAAACATGTACATAATAAATATGTAAATTTGAAAGTATTCTTAATACTAAACCAGGCCTACCCTCGTGACATTATGGTGGCAGCGGTGGGATAGATATTTAGTGAATCTTATTGAACTTCAAAATGCCGAACAAGAAAAGTCCTAAGNATAAGTGTGAACGGTATGTGCCGATCAAATGTTATTATTTATCAGAATGAAACCAAATTTGAAATATATTGTAATGATAAAACAGAAAGCCACCATATCACCGTAAAAATGTTGAAAGTGGCGATAAACACCATAACCTGGGTAATGGACAAAGTCACTCATTATACATACTGTGACTTTCCGGGGTATAGTAAATGTGGAAAACATATATTGTGACTTTTTTTCCTGTTACTGGCGGCGACAGCTGAAATTACCGGAGATCATTCTAATGACATCCCTGACAACCTATATATTTTTTTAAATAAAGGTAATAAATTACGCTGATTCTGAAATATATTTATTTTAAAAGCCATGAATAAACAAAACATCAACTACATACATTGCATGCAAGACAAGAAATTATGTTTCCTAAAAATCAAAATTAAAAAGTTCATCACTTATTTTTGCACAAGTTACTATTATAACACCTTGGATTACACAAGGATTTATATAGGACTATATAAATCCTTGGATTACATAAAACATTTGCTCTCACACATTTGCAAGTTTTTCTTGTACAACCCTTTTTACAACTGCATTTCACAAAGCGGGTCAGTCTCCTGTTGATTGTAAGCGGACTGCCTCACGTTCGGTAATTTCAGTGTATGAATCGATTCTGACACACAATGAAAAGTGGACGGCATGGGTTGGTTTCTCGAAAATGTTGAGTTTCGTGGTCGATGTCAAATTCCCAGCTTATATTGTCCGAACAAAAATGTGTTACGATGCATAAAATATTCGGGGGATCGCCACTATGTACGTCATCTGTCGACGCTAGGTATTGGTATGGTGACATTATCCTCGATATCAATTGGTCGCAATTTGGTTTGATCTAGTAACGGAAGCTCACATGTGTATTTGTCTTGTTCATTTGTTTGAAATAAAGAATTGCATATAGTACATTCGTGTTTACAATCCATAGGTACATGAATGTCATTTGAATTGTTATCCTCTATGGAGTTAACATTACTATTCATATTATCTGGTATATTATCAGACGGTTTGTCATTCAAATGTGCTTGTTAGTCTTCTTTTTGTAGAACCTGAAGAATTGCATTCGGAATATGAGTTTTTGATAGACCAACTGGAGAATATCACCATTAGATCTGAGACTGATTAGTGTCTTGGTTTACCATGAATAATTACTGTTTCATGCCACAGCCCCTTTAGCTCTGTGATAAAGTTTGCCGTAAATTCACTACCAGATTAAAAAACGCTAGTAGAATAAAAATATCCCTATATTTTGTTCTATGTTATCAATATATGCTTAGAACATAGTTCACAAGATGCAATGAACAGTCAGTAAATAAGTGTAAAAACTTTCATTTTTCGTTAGCATGGTTAGTAATTACTTGTAATTACTGAACAATTTCAGTAAAAACGAGTAATTACTAAGGCAATGGGGATTACGAGTATTTACTGTTTTTCAGTTATTACGTGTAATTACTGGTTACGCTTATTTACTGTAACATAAAATGGACTTAAGGATGAGAACTTCAGAATCATTCAGTTATTCGTTGGAGTGCACTAATTAATAAATCATTCTTATTCCTCGTGGTAACAGAACGGACAAATGCAGACACTAGATAGAATGGCTTTCATAGAAGCTTTTGTAATTCACTATGAGTTGTGTCGCATTTTAGTTAATTTAATCAACTGATTAAATTGGTCCTAAATACCAACTGACACAAAAACATCCTTAAACGGTGAACTGTTAATGAAATAACAGGTAGAATATTTAGAAATTCATGAACTGTTGTACTTGGTGACTTTATACTTCTGGCTTAAGATTTTGGATATGTAGTGAATACCGGTAATATGTTTTTTTTAAGTTACGCACTGTTAATTACTTAAAAGAACTGTCATTGGGACAAATGTTGTCTACCTATAGAAAACTAAATATAATTATAGCCTACTTCCCGTCTGTAAATTGTGAGTAATAAAATTTTCATAGTAAGGATAAAGTAAGCCCTACTGATAAAGTAATATGTATTTTTTCTAAATTTTATCCTTTAAATTCTGGTTATGCCAAAGAGTGTAATTTTAAAACTTTTGGTCAGTTGCTCATTTATCTCATTTACAATTTTGAGAACGTATTTTAATTAAATTGTCCTTGCTGTTACTGTCATGTCCTTTGTATTACCCTTAAAAAGTTAATTCCGATTTAAGTATAATTTTTCTGGTTAAAAATCTGAGTTACAGATGTTGTTCTTAATAGTTTAATAATTAGATGTTTTATGTGTTATTATTTGCCATTTCCTTCAAATTAGATAGGTATTTTTTTGTCAAAAAGTCTTTTCTGTTACTTTTGTGTCCCTCATGTTATTGACGAGTCCTTCATGTTACCAACTATATTTTGAGAAATTATAAGAAATCCAACAATTACCTGAATATCCAAATTATATGGCTTAATCTCTTTTAATATAAGTTAGTCCTTAAGGACTATCAATTTGCTTAATTAAAATCATGTAGTACATAGTGAACATTGATATTCGAAGGGAAACCATTCAGAATTGTGAAATAGAATTTAGCATCCTTTAAATTTTTCATTTTTCATAGAAACTTAAATTTTTGTTACCAAAGCTAGTAATTTAAAATTTTTCTTCTTTTTTAAAGTTCTGCAGTATTTTATAAAAAAATATTAAAATATCTGATTGTTTTTCAAGTTTTTGATAAGGTAACAGTAAGGACAGCTGAAAGGCACTTGATGACCTTTATGTATATATATTTCAAATATTGATTGATTTATTTTTTGCAGATTGCATGTTCAATGCACAAAAATGATAGAAGTTATCATTAAAGTTGCTTAGAACATTGAATTACTATTTTGGAAACCCAAAATTTTCTGAGTAGATATGACGACATTTTTTGAAAATGACCGATATTATATAGAGAGAGAGATGTCGTTTTCTGATTGCATCAGTTGACTGATATGTATCTGTATATAGAGATGCTGTTTTCTGATTGCATCAGTCGACTGATATATACATATCAGAAAACGGCATCTCTATATGGGTCATTCTCAAAATTTGCATACATTGTGATTTAAGATTTTCTGTGAAATGAAGTATGATGAATACCAATTTTATCTGCATGAGGACTTTCAATAACAATGTAACTTTGCTCTATATGAATATGCAATCAAGGAATCGTCCTATATGATTGCTTGACACTTTTTTAGAAGGTCTGCACACATGTTTCTGTCTGTGGTGTTACTATCATTTAACCAAGCGCTGATCAAATATAACATTATGTTTAATACCTTACAGTCATTGGATATCATTAAATGAATAAAATTATCATAATCAGACAAAACCCAAATTTCATTTCTTTATCAGATTGGAGATTTACACATATTTAAGGGGTCGACATTATAGGAAACAAGTTTGTGATATCTTACAACATTGACAGTTTAGTATAGATGAATGAAAGAAAGAGGTAAAAATAGCCTTTGAAAAGTGGAGATAAAACTCTATAATCATGTCCTACTTGTAGTTAAATTTAACATTATTTGTAAATTTTGTGCACCAATTTATATGAAGTAACACCACAGACAAATCGTAACACAAAAGACATAAATGTAACACCACGGACACCAGTATATAATATTTTACTGTTATTTCAAGATTAAACATAGAACAAAAGAAATAGACAAAATATCAATGTGTCTCCTGACAACAACAAAAATGAATGCAAAAAGAGGGAATTAACGTTTGAACTTTTTAAACAAATGTAAGATGAACTATTAAAACGGTAACACCAAAGAGAATTTTGTGTATTTTCATGTAGTAACACCACTGACAATCATGGTGGTTATATCTTTCTATTACTAGAAAATTGTAGTTTTCTGGTTAATTTTCATTTGATTAAGAATAACAGTTTATTATTGATGCTAAATGGTCCAGAAATTGTTCTGTAATTTTTCAATTACAAGTTCTTTTTTTACAGGTAACACCATGCATCTTGAGTTTGTTCTTTGTTACAGTTTGTTTCATGCCTGAAGTTATTCTACTATTGTCATTCCTCTGATAAAAAGCTCTTACAGATGGTCCTAGTCTTTTTCTTAATGATCCCTTCGTTTTAACTGAATATCTTCCAATGCATATTCCTATTTCTTTATAAGCCTGTTTTATAAGCTGATATTTTTTCATCACTTTGCCTTTTAACATTTCTGCAAGACTCTTTTTCTCTTTCTTATTGGCTTGGGAGTATCTCAATCTTAACTCTTTCTTAAGGGAAAAATGGTACAACAGAGATCTCCGGACTGTTTTCTTTCCTTCAACTTGTTTTCTTGGATTCTTTTGATTAGATGTTGTCCAATGTATTAACAAATTGTTCACTTTTCTCCTGGGTGAATCATTTGCCTGCTGCTTTTTTGTTTTTTCTCTCCTAAGTCTCATTAGATATTTTTGTGAAAGTTTCGTTTGATTTAATAGTGCCTTTCTGAGTTTTTCATTTTCTCTATAACACTTGGCAAGTTTCCTTCTTCTTATACGAGTGCTGATGTTGTNGCGACAAATAAGGGATTCACCACAAACTGTTCATTTGTAAAGTGCTTTGCACAAAGCTACTACCTTTATTGTCCATAACTTGCGGCGTTTGTCATTTTAAGGAAATTTAAACATTCCTATCCCTTAGCCTGACAGTTTTACATTTATAATGCTACACAACACACCATACTAAATATATACTTTTACAATAATATTGTGTTTGCATGTTTTAATTGCACGTTGCGTATTATTAATTTTGGATATGTTCAGGTAGTTCGCAGTGTGTTTACATCAACTGAATGGCACGTGTGACGTATTACTTAAAGGTAGATAACCGTGTAAGTAAATTGCGCGCGAAATATTAATTGATTTTCAATATCGATTTTATAAAGGTAGGACGTGAATTTTTTTTATAAAAAGCATTCTGTGACCTTTTCTAAAATATATATAAACGTTTTATCATTTAGTTGTAATTTTGACAAAATTCACTTCCTGTCTCCTTTAAACGGTGAACTGTTAATGAAATAACAGGTAGAATGTTTAGAAATTCATGAACTGTTGTACTTGGTGACTTTATACTTCTGGCTTAAGATTTTGTTTATGTAGTGAATACCGGTAATATGTTTTTTTTTAAAGTTACGCACTGTTAATTACTTAAAAGAACTGTCATTGGGACAAATGTTGTCTACCTATAGAAAACTAAATATAATTATAGCCTACTTCCCTGTAAATTGTGAGTAATACAATTTTCATAGTAAGGATAAAGTAAGCCCTACTGAGAAAGTAATATGTATTTTTTCTAAATTTTATCCTTTAAATTCTGGTTATGCCAAAGAGTGTAATTTTAAAACTTTTGGTCAGTTGCTCATTTATCTCATTTACAATTTTGAGAATGTATTTTAATTAAATTGTCCTTGCTGTTACTGTCATGTCCTTTGTATTACCCTTAAAAAGTTAATTCCGATTTAAGTATAATTTTTCTGGTTAAAAATCTGAGTTACAGATGTTGTTCTTAATAGTTTAATAATTAGATGTTTTATGTGTTATTATTTGCCATTTCCTTCAAATTAGATAGGTATTTTTTGTCAAAAAGTCTTTTCTGTTACTTTTGTGTCCCTCATGTTATTGACAGTCCTTCATGTTACCAACTATATTTTGAGAAATTATAAGAAATCCAACAATTACCTGAATATCCAAATTATATGGCTTAATCTCTTTTAATATAAGTTAGTCCTTAAGGACTATCAATTTGCTTAATTAAAATCATGTAGTACATAGTGAACATTGATATTCGAAGGGAAACCATTCAGAATTGTGAAATACAATTTAGCATCGTTTAAATTTTTCATTTTTCATAGAAACTTAAATTTTTGTTACCAAAGCTAGTAATTTAAAATTTTTCTTCTTTTTTAAAGTTCTGCAGTATTTTATAAAAAAAATATTAAAATATCTGATTGTTTTTCAAGTTTTTGATAAGGTAACAGTAAGGACAGCTGAAAGGCACTTGATGACCTATATGTATATATATTTCAAATATTGATTGATTTATTTTTTGCAGATTGCATGTCCAATGCACAAAAATGATAGAAGTTATCATTAAAGTTGCTTAGAACATTGAATTACTATTTTGGAAACCCAAAATTTTCTGAGTAGATATGACGACATTTTTTTGAAAATGACCGATATTATAGAGAGAGAGAGAGATGTCGTTTTCTGATTTCATCAGTTGACTGATATGTATCTGTATATAGAGATGTTGTTTTCTGATTGCATCAGTCGACTGATATATACATATCAGTCGACTGATGCAATCAGAAAACGGCATCTCTATATACATTAAACGGCATCTCTATATACATATCAGTCGACTGATGCAATAAGAAAAAGGCATATTATTGCTGTTTTACATATTTCTAAGCCATGGAAATGAAAATAAAACATTTTTTTTTAATGGGGTATGGTGTAAAAAGGGGGATGCTGTGTCCTGTCCCCAAGCACATGTGGGACATGGTTACAAACGTAACACTTAGACGCAGTGTTTTGTAACAGAAATGATTGACTTTTTTAGATATGGTACATTTTGTGTAACATTCACACCTGCATAAGCCCCACCTATTTGTATTTAGATTAACTAAGTTTTGATGGCTTGTTGAGTATGATACAGTATCAGCTCCAGATGATAGACCATGATTTTCTACAAACGCATTCATAAAACATCAAAGGAAAACAAGTAATTTATGTTACAATAAGTAATACAGTGTCAAGCCTTGATTTTCGTTAATTTTTATTGCTTCGCCTTATGAAATAGTCTTTTGGGTTTGGCTTGGTTTGGTTTTATGGTGTTTAACGCCATTTTCAACAATATTCCAGTTATATCATGGCGGTTATAGTCTTTAGGGGGACAATTACAACCAGTTTTTTTAACTGCATAATATTGCTTGTAGTTGCTTGTACACATGCATGCCAGGACCCGGGTGGCTCAATGAGTTAGGTAGTTCGATTACCTAACAACTCATACAAGCCTATCACCAATACGGTGTGGGTTCGTGCCCGGCTTTGTACATTACAAAAAGGGTGCACTCGACTCGCAACCGCAAGTGATAAAGTTTACCAGTTGCTTGTCCATGGTCGATGGTTCTCTCCGGGTACACCGGCTTCTTCCATCACTAAAACTGGTCGCCATGATATAGCTGAAATATTGCTGAAAGTTGCGTTAAACACCAAAAATCAATCAATCACATGCATGCCACAGGATATTCTTACAAAGTGACTCCGTATCTACCAAAATAGTCCGTACGAAAAGGATGATACGTTCCTTGAAAATCCATGTTTAACATTTATTTCCTTGGAAGATTATCTCTAACACCCATCGTAGATAAGGGTTGCTGCAGAAATCATCTATTTTTATCTACTGTCTTGTTCAAATCGCATTTAATAGACTGTAGTGAAATTCGTCTAATATTCACAATTACACTTACTGTATATACCAAAATCGGTGGTGTAATGATTATCGTGCTTGGATCGAGTGCAGTAGATCATCTCATTGAAAATTAACTTGATCTCGCTATAATATAGCTGAAAAATTGCTGAGTTGGCGTTAAACAACTACTCACTTAATCATACAGCCTATATATATATATATGACATTGTGGGAATGTTTACTGTCTTTGTACATATGAGTTTAGAAGCCGGCTTTAGGCATTGTATCTTTTATACTAGTGCATGAGTAATTTAATTTGGTTTCACAGTCCATTCATTTTACTTTATGTCTTGCAAACATATTGACTGTGTTTGTATTGCTATTTTGGTATGATGCTTCTGCTTCTGCGAGTAATAAAACGCCTTCGGGAGTTGATAGTACTGTTTCAATGCAGTGCAAAGGCCGTTCCCTACTTTTTGTACTGTACGAATTGTATTCACTAACTTAAAAAGGTCATAAGTCACCTTAGCCGATTTTGGCTATCATGTTTAGGCCAATTGGTTATATTGCTTCCAAAATTTTTAATTATTTGGCTTTTTAATCGTTGGCTTAAATGAGCGTACCTGATGTAGGTTATTCCAGAAACGCGTCGTGCGCACTAATTTTGATTTCTACGTTTTTATTCAAGATTTCATAGTTTGTGTGCAAATTACAACACTAAAACAGCTGTCTCTTAACCAGTGATTTTTTTTTTTTTAGAATTTAACATTCCTGTGGATTTTCATTTATGATCACCTATACAAATCTATATTGGAATCATATGACATTAATTTGTGAAATTTCTAATATTTCAAGCAACAACAAGAAATGTCTTGACAAAATGGATAAAAATAAGATTTTTCATTTTTTATTTTCTTTTTTATTTAGTCTAAATCGAGATCATGTAATAAAGACCACTAAAGTCTCAATACAGAAATCTATAACCGAATGCCCTTCTATCCAACAATTTTATTGGACATAAGATGTTCGGGTTAGACATGCAAGTTTTTATATTTGTATATCTTAACAGATCTTAATATAATTCGATTGTTCTTAATTCAGTCCGCCTAAATAAAACGATAGTTATAAATTCTGGATCAACATGAAATCATGACCTGCTAATGTCATATACAATTCAAATAAGTCCACTCTAAGAACCCATGACCTCACGGTCGTATGTGAACTCTCCAAGTCCAGACCCAACACGCTTGAGTTGGGTAATATGATCGGATATTTCCTTAATGGCGTTCACCTGCTCCTCCAAATATTCAGTTTCGATGAAATCAGTCATCTAAAACAATACAAAAAATATTTATTTTAAGATATCAAGAAGATTTTAGATGAATAAATGTTATAGAAATATCATTTCGAGTCATATAACACCCCCCCCCCCCCCCAATGTTATGTCATCCGATTGTATATTTTATTGTAACCAAACATTAGACTAGATGTATACGATGGTTAGGAATATTGTTTTCCTATTTAAACTATATGGATGTTAGGTGTATCGTTTTTGTTTTTTTTGTCTCTTTTTGAATTTTTGAACTGTTTCGACGATGTAGTAATTTTTGCTTTTTATTTGTTTGTTCGTATTCCCCCTTTATATGTTATTTTTCATATTGTTTTTACAGAAATATTCGAAATACTACATCGGTGGTATGTTGGTTAGAGTGCTCGCCTAGAGTGCGGTAGATCGTGGGTTCGACTCCCGAGCGGGTCAAACCAAAGCTATATAATTGGCGTTTGTTGCTTCTCCGCAAAGCGCACAGCATTAAGGAGAAAGATCAAAGACGGGATGGCTCGGAATCAGGATAATGTGTCCGAGTGGAGCGACATGTCTACCCGCGGACAATTGTTTTAGTTAGCTAGCACTATAAAAATCCAATTAAGCGTGTTGGTCTAGTATAAAGCGGACCTCATCATCATATCATTGAAAATAAACTTGGTCTCGCCATGATATAGCTGATAAATTGATGAGTTGGCATTAAACAACAATCCATCACTCCTCTTTCTTTTCCTGTCAAAGAATTAGTAATATAATAATTTCTTTGACGATCAGTATTTGTTGTACAAAAAACAGTTTTAACAATAATTTCACATTTTCACAGAAATATTCAAAATACTAGTTAATTCCTCTTTCCATTAGCTATAGATATAATAACTTCTTTGCCAATCATTATTTGTTGTACAAAGAAACAGTTTTGACAATAATTATATGAAACAGGTGACAAATTTGATACAATCGTCTATTAATCTCAATGATATCTTAAACTTGCTTAATATTATTCATGTTTATCTTCTCTTTTCAACAATTGTTGATCGACTACCAAGTTGATGGAGGAAGGTCCAACAGTTTAGATAACGACTCTCATGTGTGTGAATTGTGTCTATCGAATGTTTATTTATTTGGGCTTACCGTCAAATCTGTATTAAGAGGTCACATTTGAGACAAAGAAAAGGTGGCCTTATTAGACAGGTGACCTCTTAAAAGAAATGTTCTATGACAGGACAAGAAAAATGTGATCTTTTATTACAGGTGACTGCTTAATAAAGATGACCACATGGGCAAGTTTCATGGGCGGATCCAGGATTTCAAGTTGGGGGGGGGGGCGCACTTAAAAAATCGCGCCGAGCGGGGGGAGGCGCGAAAATTTTTGGGGTATTTCGTGTGAAAAATCAAGATTTTACGCAAAAAATCATATTTTTTTTCCAATTATAGGGGGGCGCGCGTCGGATGCGCCCCCCGTGGATCCGCCCCTGAGTTTAACTGCAAATATTGTGTTTTACCTGTGCATCATTATGACTATCAGCCGTTTTATGAAGATCCAGTAGTGACTGGTTCACGGTCTTCTCCAAAGAGAGAGCCACCTGCATTGCATCAATGCCTTGTCCCCATTCGTCACGGTCAGGTTTCTATTAGATAAAAATATTGTTATTAGTTTGAAGTCAGTTAACACACGAGTTATTCATTGAAATGAAGTGTCAGAAAAACATTTTAATTACTTTACAGGTTAGATTTCGTTAATTGAGTCTTAATTCGGAGTGTGAATACTGTTCAAAGTATGATGAAAAACATGAAATGTTGAATGCTAATAGTACAACGTTGTATGTTCACAAGTTTGAATATACATGTATAAACAAATTATATCCACGATGATCAAGGCTGTTCTTCTATGGATAAGATTTTTTCAAAATGTGTTTCTATAAAGCTTTTGATGTTTGTTTTGTTTGTTTGATGGTGTTGAACACCACTTTCAACAATATTTCAGTTATATCGTGGTGGCCAGTTTTATTGGTAGAGGACATAGGTGAAACCGTAGAAAACCACAGAACTGTCGCATATCCAAATGAAGTCACTGACAAGCTTTATCACATAATGTTGCATCGAGTACACCTCGCCATGAAGGGGGTTCGAACTCTAATGGTGATAAGCATTGATTGCATATTAAGTTATTGACATTAGTATCTTATCGTATCTGAATACTTCTGCATACCTTGATGTCCTGAAGAACGATTCGTCCTCCTCTCTTGTTCTGATATTTCATCAGCTTTTCAGCATGTTCTCGTTCTTCATCAGATGATTTCTTGAAGAATTTACTGAATCCTGGGAGTGCTACGTCATCCCTATCGAAGTAATAGGACTGAAAAACACAACATTCAAAGTTTATACAGTAAAAGTGTTATAACGAATACGGTTACAATGAATTTACGCTGATAGCGAATAATTTTCATTTCCCCGGCAAACGCACTATTTTTAAAAGTATTGTTATAGAGAAGTCGGTTTGTACGAATTGACGGATAGAATGAACAATTCTTTATTCCCTTGATATGCAAATATGTACATGTATATATAGACTCGCACGGATAGCAATAGTACAGAATATATTTTACAGAAGCTACGGAATTTTGTTTTCGTGATTGTTTTAGGAATGCCTAGTCATTGATTTCTCCGTGAAGCAAAGGGGAATTTTATGTTCGATCATTGGTTTGCTTCGCATTTCTTCTATTAAAGCTATACTTACCCGATACTCTTTATCAGTCTCTGTATCAAGTCATAAGAGTGGACTGTCATATGGTCATTGCCCGGTAGTCTGTATCAAGTCATAAGAGTGGACTGTCATATGGTCATGCCCGGTAGTCTGTATCAAGTCATAAGAGTGGACTGTCATATGGTCATTGCCCGGTAGTCTGTATCAAGTCATAAGAGTGGACTGTCATATGGTCATTGCCCGGTAGTCCATTCACATAAACAACATATTAATGAAAAATGGGTCAATCTAATAGGTGACGGATCACTTTTAAGACTCAGTCCGCTTCTGTCGTTTTGAAACCAACTTTAGTATACGTGTACTTACCATGGACTGGTAGACATAGCAGGCATACAATTCCATATTGATCTGGCGGTTGATTCCAGCCTCACTTTCGATATGGAAGTTTTGACGAGGTTGACTTTGAGACATCTTTGTTGGTAAGAGATGGTACTTGATGTTAAAAGTTGTTATAAGTTTCGTTGGTTATTTCTGAAGACTATTTGTCCGTACGTTCACTGACGCAGCAAGACAAATTAGACTGATTAACTGCTGGCTGGGAGGACGGGTCCTTTTATACTGGTTAGTTATCTATTGGTGTTATCAAATGGTGTGATATTTCTAGTACAATAATAGATATGATTTATCTATGTACTGATAAATACACTGTGGACAATGGACTTATGTACTCGCCGATATATTATTATTTACAATGTACGTAAATGTACAAAATACAACAATATTACTGGCATAGGATGTCCAAAATTTGTTTTGTCATCATGACCTCTTAATAAATTTGACCTTGATCAGTAGACGTCTATGACTATATGAGGCATATTAAATGAGCATCAATGGAAGTTAAATAAGTTCAGTTATGTTTTGCATTAAATTGGGGACTTGAAACATAAACAGTGTTATTGTCGGAATATTGTTAGATTAACGTTATCATATCCATGATATCAGTATAAAACATAATAAATGACTACACTCGGCACAGAATGATACGATAGTAGAAAGACAAGCGTTACCTCCGGTTGCACCAGTATATGTAAAAGTGAATCAAGGATTAGAGTTATGGTGTTTAACGCCACTTTCAACAATATTTCAGTTATATCGTAGTGGCCAGTTTTATTTGGGGAGAAAACCGGAGTACCTGGAGAAAACCACCGACCTGCCGCAAGTTACCGACAAACTTTATCATTAATGTTATATCGAGTACACCTCGCATGATCGAGATTCGAACTCACATCGTTAGTGGTGATAGGCATTGATTGCATAGATAGTAATAAATCCAACTACCATACAATCACGACCACGACTTGTTGGCGTTAACATCTTATAAAACATAATGAAGGACTACACCGGCGCAGGATGATACGACAGCAGCAAGTCGTCAAGGGTTTCATCCGGCTGCACTAGTTCACACACAGAAGTCAATCAAAACAAAAGAATAAACATCAAACAACCAGAACTCGCCCAATAAAGTGTGACGACAATGTTCTTCAGAAGAGCTAACATATCCTACTCCAGAAATGACTACCGCCGCCCTATCCGTCCCCCGTTTTCAACCTACATATTGATTTGATGTAAACATGTTCTCGTCCTGAATATAGCCGAACAATTGCTCGCTGGACGTTAAACATCAATCAATCAACTCCCGCCGCGAAACCCTATTCACCCAAGAAAATTAAAGAATCAAATACTAGTATTCTTAAGTTCAGATTGAAAACAGTTGATACACTGGCTTTCAGTAAAAATTTGGACGGACTAATCGAACATTGACTGGCACTAATGTAGAACTAGTAGGTATATTTCAGTACCTAACGCATAACGTAATTCAATATATCTGTGGTTTTACCATGGCCGGATTAAAGCCAATTTATGCCCTAAGCTCGGGTCAACCTTGGTGCCTCCGTACCTTCCACTAGCATAATGTAAACAATAACACGACCCTTGATGCCAAGACTCAACATAATTGTCTAATGCCTAATGTTTTATTTCGTTTTTCTTACATTTTGGGGACTTTTGGTGTGTTTTTAGCCTAATATCTGGCTGATAAAATAAATTGCCTTGTGAGCGGATTTTTGTGGTGCCCCCTTGATGCCCTAAGCATATGCTTATTTTGCCAAAGGGTTAATCCAGCCCTGGTTTTTACACACACGTATGTTTATGACTAATTTATATTAAATATGTAAGAAAGATCAGCTTTGATTTTTGTTTTGTCCCAAGAGTAATCATGGTAATGAATGGTCTTCAACCAACATATTCTACCTTCCTGGCTAGTAGTCAATTAACTGCAGCATTAAATTACCCTGCTAGTGTACTGTCCATGTTTATGCTGTCGGTCATATTTGTGATAGTACGTCACGACGTGGCCTTTTTGTGTAGAAGCGAATCCGTGCAGGTCTTTTTTTATATAGTTTGTATATTATGTATTGTCATTTGAGACCCAATTATCAAGAGGGGTTGGAATCCTATTTACCCGTTTAGCTCTGTCACATTATTGTGCTTGTCCCAAGCCAGCACATGGATTTCTAACTCATATATTTTATTGATATTGGTGGATTTATTATCATCACTTGAAACTTTCTTTTCATAACATACCTGAGAATACATTGTAATATGCTCAAACAGGGTTGTATCTGCCAGAAATTTACAATGGAGTGAATTGAAGTTATACTGATTATCATTTAGAAAAAAGCCAACACTTTTCTATCCTTCACTTTCAGTAGTTTCCCCCCTCACATTCATGTCTGAAGAATTGGTCATAAACATGTGCTTGGTGTTTAATATATATCATGTAAAAGTGTTTAAACAGTTGCTGATGAAAAAATGTTTGTTTGGCGATCCAGTTTAGGCCCTTTGGTTTTATTGCTCTCAAAACTTTAATTTGGCTTTCCAATCTTTTGATTTTGAGCATGCCTGGTGGGGTTTGTTCTTGGCTTTCCAATCTTTTGATTTTGAGCATGCCTGGTGGGGTTTGTTCTTGGCTTTCCAATCTTTAGATTTTGAGCATGCCTGGTGGGGTTTGTTCTTTGCTTTCCAATCTTTAGATTTTGAGCATGCCTGGTGGGGTTTGTTCTTGGCTTTCCAATCTTTAGATTTTGAGCATGCCTGGTGGGGGTTTGTTCTTGGCTTTCCAATCTTTAGATTTTGAGCATGCCTGGTGGGGTTTGTTCTTGGCTTTCCAATCTTTAGATTTTGAGCATGCCTGGTGGGGTTTGTTCTTGGCTTTCCAATCTTTAGATTTTGAGCATGCCTGGTGGGATTTGTTCTTGGCTTTCCAATCTTTAGATTTTGAGCATGGCCTGGTGGGGTTTGTTCTTGGCTTTCCAATCTTTAGATTTTGAGCATGCCTGGTGGAGTTTGTTCTTGGCTTTCCAATCTTTAGATTTTGAGCATGCCTGGTGGGGTTTGTTCTTGGCTTTCCAATCTTTAGATTTTGAGCATGCCTGGTGGGGTTTGTTCCAGAGAAGTGTCGTGTGCACTAAATTTGATATCTACGATTTCATTATCGAGCCAGAAGTAAAAGTTTGTTGGCAGCACATGACAAAGGTTTGTCGACAGTGGTCATCAGTAGGCCGTAGTAAGTTTGTTGGCAGTGATCGTGGTAGTCGGAAGCATATGTTCTTACACTATTAATGATCTCCCCCTTGACTTGTGTTAAATCAAAAACATCCACACTATGCCACCTTTTCATCAACATCATGTCTAATAATTAAGGGGCATAACTTAAAATTTGATTGATGTTTAACGTCCAGCGAGCAATTTTTCAGCTATATTCAGGACTGATTTGAATCAGATATCAAAAACTTTAAATAATGCTGGGAAAGCAATAAAACCGTAATTTCACACACAATTATGGGGCATACCTCTTGAACAAGAAGACAGAAAAATACGGTAAAACATTTACCTGTATTTTATCAATCTGAATGTACAATGAAACCTCACTAAACTGAACCTCCTTGGGACCATTTTTTGTGTTCTGTTTATACAGGTTAAATTAACAAATATTTCCTCTGCTGGAACTTTATTTATAGTTTTGATTTATACAGACTTAGGCTTAAATATGTGCAACTGCACTTTAAAATTCTGGTCAAATCAGATATAGAAAATACCAGGAAATAAAGAATTTTTAAGGGGCATAACTCTTTGAACAACATCCCAAAAACAGATTGCCCTGTATATTAGAAGTAAACGATTGTTGTTTAATGCCAAATGAGCAATTTTTCAGCCATATCATGGTGAGAACAAGTTACATGGATGAGATAATGATGTCCACTTCATACTAGAACACCCTTAGTTTTAAATAGTGCTAGCTCACTGAAACAACAATCTGCTAGTAGACATGTCCCTTCACTTGGACCCACTACCCGATTCCAAGCCAACCAGTGTTTACTCTTTCTCCTTAATGCTGTGTGCTTAGTGGAGAAGCAACAAATTTCAATTTTATACTTAGTCATTGGTTCGACCTGACCTGGGCTCAAGCTCACAATCTACGAATACGATGCTCCAGGCAAGCATGCAAACCATTACACAACTGATGTGGTTGACCTGACCTATCTAGATGCAATTAATAGTATAAACTTTTAGTCAAATTAGATCTTACAAACCAAAGATATTGTTGGAAAACCAAAATATACATAATCAGCTGAAGTTTGAATATTCAACGATCGACAGATACAATTTTTGAAGAGGACCATCCCGTCACAGTTTGGTCCAATATTACATTTTCGAAAGCCTATTCAACAAGTCAACAGGGGACCGTCATCGTATGGTAGATGGATTTACAACTACCAATGCAATCAGTGCGCATCACCACTGATGTTGTGAGTTCGAATCTCGATCAGGGCGAGGTGTAAAATATTATGTGATAAAGTTTATCAGTGACTTACAACAGGTCTGTGGTTTTCTCTGGTTTCCTCCACCAATAAAACTGACCGCCACGATATAACTGAAATATTGTTGAAAGTAGCATTAAACACCATCAAACAAACAAACAAGACATCAAGTTAACAACAGGTACCTGTGATTACTGTTAATTCCACCTCATGAATTTACAATTATAAGAATTCAAGAAAATTAAGATTTTTACAATTTTTATTACTGTTTTTTTAAACAATTTTGCAGCCCAAATTAAAATTGAAAACATATAAAAGTACATTTTGTATCTCTGACATCTGGCTATAATAAATATGACTATTTATAACTGTTGGACCATTAGTTGATTGAAATTGTCTATGAATCACCATTGATGCTCTCCTTGTCGTACATGTACTCTCCAAGACCAGTTCCAACACGTTTCAGTTGAGTGATGTGATCCGAGATTTCCTTGATGGCTTGTACTTGCTCCTCCAAATACTCAGTCTCCAAGAAATCGGCCATCTAAAATGTACAAATAAATCCATTTAAACTACCATTTAACACAGACAAAATTCTAAACTTCAAAGAGTTCCTCACAACAATCAATCCTGCAATAATCTTGTTTTTTCTACACAGAGACAAAAATACCCATAGTTTCTAGATGTTTGGATCATGTTTGACATTCTTTATTGATATTTCCAAATGTTTTGCTTAAAAAAAAAAAGATGAAATACACTGTTTGCTGGAAAACTCTTAATCTCTGATTAGCAGACCACATCACTTCCCATGGGTCTTAATATTCTATGAAAAAAAAATGCACCCATTTTAAAACCTGATTAAGTCTCTAACATAACTATCATTGGGGTCTTACAACAATGTAATGTAAATCCTCAGAATAAACTCTTTATCTCCAACTCGTGCATGGTGTAATACAAGTGCTGTATACCAATTTTCTCTGTCTGTCTCTGTTTCCACAATCACAATTTCAAAATATATATATTTATATACCTGTGCATCATTATGGGAACTCGCTACTTTGTGAAGATCTATGATAGACTGGTTGACACTTTTCTCCAAGGACAAAGCCACCTGCATCGCATCTAGGGCTGATCCCCATTCATCACGGTCAGGTTTCTAAAAAAGTTATTAAAGAAACATGGATTATTTTAATACACAATTTTTTAAAGAAAAAAATAATTGCAATTGTATGCGTCAATCGGTCATAGTAAAACAAGTCAATATTGGCATAATAATATCTGACAAATAAAACCTAGTTGCAAGGGAACAAATTTTGAATAGTCCTTGGAATATTTATTTTAGTTGAAATAGCCCATGGTCAGGGATATTTCTTTCTAGCAGGGTTCTCAAAATGTGCCGGCGACCGGCGATTTCGCCGGCTACTTCTGGTTGAGCACCATCTACAAATTTGTCAAAAATAAAAATACAAGTTAGTAAAACTGAAATGTTATCAAGATATTTACTTTTTTCTCATTCTCTGTTATAATTTCATTTCGCGTTAGAAAACAACAGATCGCTCTTGATCTTTTTGAACCAGTGTAACCTATGACCGCAAAACGTTTTGTTGACTGTGGATTTTGATTCGGAGTCATCCCGAAATTGGAATGTAATAGAAGTTACCGATTTCCGGTAATGAATAAAAAATCACGATGCCAAGATGTCTCCACCTACTTCCAAAAATTCTCCATCTACTTAAAAACTTTTTGAGAACCCTGTCTAGTATATATGGTCCATGGACTTATTTTATTCTATCCGATACAATTTTATAATCACACAATGAACATAAAAGCCCTCTGATCCCTCCCTTCTTTGGCAATTATTTACTGCTTACCAAATTTGCTGTCAATTTGAAGGTGCATATATATAATATGTACTATTTTTACAATAAAATTATCTCGTACCTTAATGTCCTGGAGAACAATACGTCCACCTCTTTTGTTCTGGTATTTCATGAACTTCTCAGCATGTCCACGTTCCTCATCTGAGGCTTTCTTGAAATACTTGCTGAAGCCTGGCAAAGCAACGTCATCACGATCAAAGTAAAACGCCTGAAAAATAATGTAATATATATATATATATCATGTATATAGTCCTCAAAATCAAAATTTTAATTTACTGGTCTGCATAAAATTCTTGAATTTATTTTTATATAGTTCTAAATAAAAACTGAAAAATTTACTGGTCCAAACAAAGTTTTACTGGTCTTGGGTCAGGGAAGTGATTGTCCCGCGGACTGTGTAAATGTCTTGTTTTATTTACGAACTCAGTTACAATCCCAACAATAGGTTAGTACCAGTGGCATGAGATTCATACATCATCTTGACCAGTTGAGGAATGTACATGTATGCTTATTGCATGTATTGAGTATCTGTACTTTGATGTATAGAATGGAAATAAATGTTCTTTCTTTATGCCAGTTAAAAAAAGATATATAAATAAACTGGGATGTGAACTGGAAAAAGCATGGATTGTAGATATAGACACAGCATGCCCATGGCTCTCTATTTTTTCTCATAAATTTAAATATTGATAATTGGACCATAATTTCAAGAACTGGATGATTCTTGACTTTCAACAAAATGAAATGTTGTTCATCATCTCTGTAACAAGAAAACATTTTTTTGGTATTAAATATTAAAAAAAAACAGTTGAAGGTTAGAAGGGCACCCCCCCCCCTTTTTTTCATCTTGATTTTGTTTAATTCACAATAATTATGAGACGGCCAATATTACTAAATTGTAATAATATCGATTTTATTAACCAGGCCGCTCTTTTTTAATATCGATTTTATTAACCAGGCCACTATTTTTCGTTAAAACGCTGATAACCTGGGGACAAACAAAAAGTGGTTTATCACTTGTAACAGGTAAACATGTTTGTTCACCCGATTCCAGTCACGTGGTGGGAACGTGTGTAGGGCAAAAACTGGAACATCGTTACACAAACAAGGTTATCGATAATTTGATCAACATGGACAAATATTGCCAAATTTTATCATTTACAGCTTACCCACACGTAAATTTTATTGAACACAATGTTTTGTTTTGAGTAAAATTCCTAAAAAAGAGAAAAACTCACCATTGATTGGTAGCAATAGCTGGCGTAGAGTTCCATGTTGATCTGACGGTTAATTCCTGCTTCGCTCTCGATGTGGAAATTCTGGCGAGGTTGACTTTGAGACATCTTGGTTTCTTGTTATTTCTTTTCTTAAAATTTAAATAAATTGATGGTATGGATGTTTTGCTTTTTGAGATAATTTGCCTGTACGTTCACTGACGCAGCAACACAAATTAATCCCAGTTTTACTAGCTTCCGCAAGGTGCTCCCTTTATATACAGTGTAGTGACGTAGTTCTTGACCAATCATAATTGAGATTTTTTCCTTATCATACTATCATGTGACCTGACATTGTTGTAATACCTTTTACAGACATAATATAATTTTATTAAACCAATTTTGGGCCCACAAGGGGCATATAAAGAAAACATTCAAAGATAGAAATCCACAAAAAAAAAGAATACCACACAAACACAAAACCAACATAATTTACATAATACAACATGCATGTGTAATTAATATATAATAACATGAATAATGAACAGATAATTTTATGCAATAATCTAGCTGGCCTTGAGAGGTGTGTTGCTAAGATATTAATTGTACATAAATTAATTTGTCCGAAAGTCTGACCTAGCCTATGTATTTATACTATATAATGATTTGTAATTATATGTTTTGTACCTAAACTGTATTGTATTATCTGTCAATCAAGCACCTCTTTCCCTCTTGAGAATGTGTATTATTATTTGTATTATTTTGTTTATATATATTTCTTGTATTTGCCCTATATGGGCCCTTTAATTGGTTAATAAAGATAATTCTAATAATTCTAATTCTATATATATATTTTTCTAAAAGTTGTATCAAATGATTCAGCCAAGCGTGCGGACAATATTTAATTGGATATCTTTATTTTCTTTAAACCATTGTGATTACGTACATGGTAGGTATATTGAGCTAACTAGTACTACTGCTTACAAACGAGGCAAAGATGAACAAGAAAAAAAATCACAACATAAATATATTTATTAAAGTTAACTGTATCACATGGTTTGTGTTAACACGTGATTGTATTTACTAATACATGCAAACACGTGGTAGTGTT
>MJUT01013235.1:286007-296643 GCA_002080005.1 Gigantidas platifrons
TTTATGTAATAAACAAATTGATTCAACAACAAATGTAGTTAAAGAACATACCCACATAAAGTAACAAAAACCAAAAACACGACCTACCCTAGATAAACCAAGAAATAAAAAAAAGGAGTGTAAAGGTGAAAAAGACGGGGATATTAAAGCCTTGTATAAAAATTTAAGCATCATATCCAGAATCTCATTCGACAATCATATTGGCAGTACATCCACCCACAAATACTAGTACATATAGCTCCATTCTCCGTCTTCAACATGGGTTTCGTAAATTAAGATAATGTGAAACCCAATTGAAGAACAATTGTCGACGTTGTCTCTTCTAAAAACATATCGATGGACAACAATTACAACTAGATCTGTATAGACTTGCAATATTGGTAGGAAAATGCAAAATGTCTATCGTTTGAAATAAAAATCTGATCAAATTTATCTGCATGTACATCCGCCATGAGCATGCACTCGTGAAATTAGAAGAAGCCAAATGTATTGGTCTAACAATCAGACAAGATCTAAAATGGTAAAGCAGTGTAAATAACTACTGCACGAAGGTCAATAAAACGCTTGGCTTTCTACTTCGAAACCTTATCATTAGTTCGACCTCCACGCAAAGAAACAAGCATATAAATTTCTTGTTCAGCCATCACTTGAATATGCTTGTTCTGCTTGAAACCCCTACAATAAAGACGAAATCGATCAGCTTAGAATAGTCCAACACAGGGTTGCAATGTGTGTCACCAAGGGACAGCGAAACACATCTGGTGTTAGTGACATGTTACACCTTAACTGGCTCCATCTTGAAGACAGACGTAAAGATGCTCGACTTGTCATAATGTATTAAATAACAAACGAAAATGAAGGTATTACCCCAAAATAAAGAGGACAGACATAGGACAAACTGATGAAATCATGATATCTGCATTCCTAGTCTTTCATTCCCCCTCTTTGTTTGATTCAACAAAGGAAAGAAGAGTATTTCCCTCGATCGCTATTTGGCTGGAAGCGGCTGCTTAAACTGATAGTTACGAGTCGCTCGGTTGAAACATTCAAGGCTACTGTCTCCTCTGTCAGATATAAATTTATGAAACATGTAAGAAGAGTTTGAAGATATCAAAGGGGTAATCAGAAGTCGTAAATCGAAGGACAGACAACACAATGGCCAAAAGAAAAAGGACAAAAGGACTAACAACGATCTCCAAAATTGTCTAATTGTCATGTGCAACCTCTGACATCATCTTCACTTGAACTTATTGGAATCACTCAATGCTCTGTAGAAGTGGAAGTAGACGAATAAGGATGTGTTACAAGCGAGGACATTTTTAATTATGATGCAATGTACAAAAAATTTATATGTATAATCGCGATGCTATTTGTAATAATTATTGCAAAATTTTTCTTTCATTTACAGAACACGCTATATTATATATTATATATGATATTGTATCGCTGGTATAAAAATTAGATATGAAGACGGTGTTTGTTTGTTTGTTTGTTTGTTTTTGTTTTTTTGACATTTTCTCCCTGTAAACATGTATCTTATTTAACAATATCAATATTGGAGAGTTCCAGTTAGTTCATGTCTGTTTACATGTGCACAAATATGTAAGTATAATGGGTTTGGATAATAACTGAACATAAAACTTTTCTCATTAATAACACAGGGCGGAAGAATATTTAAACTATGCAATATTACTGGCTTAGATTTGTGGACGATACCTTTGGATTGTCGTTTGGATACTAAGAGGCTTCCTTGCATAGAACAAAAACCATCTTCAATTTGCAGATTGATGTCCTTGTGCAGTGGTTTATATGTGATTTTGACTCATAATGCGAGATAACTGCAGAGTAAATATAATGTTAATCGTGATTATCTCCCTTTGTACACATTTGTAAATGTGTTGTAAATAAAGCGGCAAATAGAAAAGTATCTATTCCCCGTACGGTAAACAACTATTCGCCGTACAATTTATCCGCTTGATTTAATTTCTCTTTTGTGAAAACAATAGTTTATTTCGATTTACAGTGTTGTTCAAGCTTAAATATGATAAAACTTTGTTCTACAAAAACGTCAAATGAATAGTTGAAGGATAAACATGTTTTTTACAACTTTGAACTCGTCACATGCTTCTTTGAGCAGGTACCACCCGGTCCGATTCTGACGATTTGAAGAGAGAGAAAGCCAATTATGGATCATAATCAACCTTAAATAGCAGCTACATTATTAGGAATCAATATCACAAAACTTTACTTGTCAGCAAAACGTAGAATATAATGAAAATAAGAAGAATTTGACCTTACCGGACTTCACGTTTGTTTTTCCACCCGCTTCGAGCTCGAGGGTACCTATATCCTGTGGTGATGCTACACAGTAATTGAGAGCATACTCGGTGCGACCCCAAGAGATAGATCGAATTCATCTACCTCTTTATGGCATATATTAACTAGTATTCGTTATCGTTCATTGATTTTTGATTTCCATTGTTATTTTTATTTGTTATTATTTATTTCTTTTGACCCATAGAGACAGGAAAATGTTATTTTTCAAACGATTAGATTCACATGCAAATTGTATACGCTTGTGAAACGCCCAATTCGCGGATGTGCAGCTTAAAATGTGATATTCTGCAGTTCAATATACTAATAAATTGATATTAATTGCTACATGCCAACTGTTTTTATTTGGTATATTGCATACTTGTGTACCATCACTGTATTTCATAGTGAACAGATCAAACTTTGTAATTTGAGCAATTTTTCCCTTTATTAAGACTAAAAGTGCTGAACAATCAACATATATCGTCAATATTTCAAATTTCGAATGCGTCTTGTAGTCTTATGCAGTATGAGAGAATAACAAGGGTATCTAATTAAGCATAGCCTTCACCAGCTAGATTGCAAGTAACATTCAACCTCGTTCGATCCCGCGGCGATGGGAAAACTGCAGGTTGTCAAGCTATAGAAATGCACGAAATTAATTAGCCTGAAGTTCAGTGGAATGAAAACATCTTCCTAATAGGAAAAATGTTGTTAATTGTGCTGGATGAAAGAATTGACAGCAAACGTCTGTCTCATGGGGACTTTTAAATCCAAGTTTCCATTTGTGGGAGCAACATCATGCTCTCACTTGACCAGTAAGTGACACTGTACATGATATCTAACCATATCAATGTCGGTCTCATTTTCAAGCAGAGTACATACGTAAGATGATAAGAAGACGTAAACATAAGATCACAAGCCAACAGACGCATGACAAAACAATTGTAGTGTGAAGAAACACAATTGTACACTCCCTACAAGCTATTTACAACCCAAAAGATTGATAAATTGTTTGTTAACTTTTGAAATAAATTCTCAAAAAACTCACAAAAGCAAGAAACAAACAAAGCTGATAACAAACAAATAAAGCAGTAATACCACGATGTATATCCATAACGGAACCTTCGGGATGAACATCGACGTTATGTCTATCTATAACGGAACCTTCGGGATGAACATCGACGTTATGTCTATCTATAACGGAACCTTCGGGATGAACATCGACGTTATGCGATTCTTGGTGAACAAGTAACGGATCCTTTGTGATGAAAAGGATGTCAGCAAGTGGGAAAGCCCACATAATAATGGATAGCTGCAAGGAAGGAATGTAAATATATCGTATATTTTGCTCTCACGGAACTCTCTGATGTATGATTCAATCCAAAACCAAAAACCATTCACATACGTCTGCTGAAAATGCGTTTCGCTCGCTTTCCAACGAAATGACTGTCAATGTAAAGTGAAATTTCGGACATATCTTTTATGAATATTTGCTTTTTTCCACCTTTTAACTCTCAAATTTTGACAATTATTAAAAGAAGAAACCTAAATGCACCAACTCCTAACCCAGTCTTCAGTTAATAATCCATTAAAGCCCATTAAATTCGATTTTTAATGGAAAAGGTTCGTAACGGTACCTTTAAGATTTATAGAAAACGTGTTAAAATGTGACACCGCGACCTTCGCGACTTGGAGGCAACGGATCCTTTACGACAATAATACTAAATACTTTATAAGCACAAACTCATTTATAATAAATGTTAGGTCCCATATACAATGTATTATGTACACAGATTATGTAACAGTATGACAAGTTTGTGAAGTATGGTTTTACATCAAATGAAATATATATATGACAATATTAAAAAAAAATGATGCATAATATGTACATAATGTATTTCACATCAGACTACAGTCATGGAACATAATTATTCGCCACCCTCGATTTTACCCTATATATTTCATATAAAACCACATTTTTCGGGGGCCTTAAGGGGGTACCATACACTACAGGGAGATAACTCAGTTGAACGTTTTGATCATATGATGTTTGTATGCAGATTTCAAGCATCTCGGTGATCAAAACCACAGAGAGAAAAGCTGCTATTTGGCTAGCGAATTTATAGCTCTGAGTCTGTTGGTTGGAATTTGTTAAAATTTTGATATTTATTACAGTGGATATATTCAAACACACTGCCAAAAAAATAAGAAAATTAAACGAGCAGATCAAATTTTACCTGAAGTGTATGGTACCACCTAAGGAGGCTTGTAGCTGCAAAGCCATATCCCTTGACTTTTTGGGGAAAAAAATACCTTTCATTGCTTTTTTCACATTTTAGAAAATTACCGAAAAGAAAGAAAAAATAAAATTTATATCTCCTCTCATTATATCTTTCTTTTTGGGAATTTGCGTCTTGAAATGTAAAAAAAAAAAAACAATATAAAAAGGGGGAAAAATGGGTTTTTTCCAAGCTCCTGTGATTTCGACAATATATATATTTTATCAATATCCCCTCCTAGATATCAAAGGGTGACAAGTCAGAAAAAGGGCATTTTAGTTACATTCTGCATTTTAATTTAATTCTAAATATAAATATTGTAGGCGGAAGTAAAATGTTGTGGAAAAATATTTCCACAAACAAACCCTTAATTAACCTGCATTAACTAAGAAATAAAGAGTTTATTCATAAGTTAAAACTTTTCTTACAAAAACGATAACGGGGTTTAATAAGGTGCTTCCTGATAAGGAAGGGGGGGCTTCCTAATTTGTACGGTATACTGGGATGTGCAAATATGAAAGGGTAACAAGTTTTGTAAGCTTATGAAACAATTATATCAATTTGGGGGCAATTTTTCTCCTTTTCTAGTAAAAAAATAGCCAAATATAGTGTATAATATACCTGTTTAGGATATATTACTTTAGGCCAGTTTTCAATCCTTCAGACCGCCACGATATAGCTGAAATACTGCTGAAAGTGGCGTTAAACCCCAATCAATCAATCAATCAATCAATCAATCAATCAATCAATCAATCAATCAATCAATCAATCAATCAATCAATCCTTCAGTGGTACATCCCCGTAAAAGTATGGTTGTTATCCCTCCTCCCCCGGGGTCCCTAATTACCAGTGTAAGAACGATTTGAATATTTCCTTTGGCAATCCCGAAGGTTGCAGTTCCACAATCATAAAGATCCGTTGCTTTGCCGAGATGAAATTTGTTCATCATTATTGATTTTATTATACATTAATTGGTTTTTATATTTGTCATGGCATTGAAATGAACATTCAAGATATACTCTAGCTAATAATCAAATAACAGAATACTGCTAAATTGATGATATAAGACAAACTATGTGATGAAAACGTCTTTTCAATATGTTGATGCGGTGAAAACTGCAATCGTTTTTTTTATAAATGCCGCTTTTGCGTATGAACAGATGTGATAAATCTTGTAGAAATGGCAAATGCAATAATAGCTGAGTTCCGTGACACTTAATATACAGTTCCTAGACATCTTTGATCGTATTAAATCGTAAAAATAAAGAGACCAGTTTTTCAACTTACCTCAAAAATCTACCAAGGATCCGTTACTTGTTCCCCAAGAATCGCGTAACGTCGATGTTCATCTCGAAGGTTCCGTTATGGATAGACACCGTGAATACGTAACACATTGAACAAAGAGGTGAGCTCAGACGTTAGGGTAAGAAGAGTAGACATTTCTTTACATTTGACACCCAGTCCTTTGACTTTGAGTGTACTCGTCGAGCGTACTAAATTAGATCTATACGTTTTTTATGAATAATACAGGAAGAAAAAAACTGGAATTGTGAGATGTAATCATCTCTTTACACCCATCTTATATCATCATATAAAGCTTACACATCTCTCGGGCCGTCGTTGTCGTGATCGTATGGTAGTTGGATTTATAACTACCTATGCCATTAGTGCCTATCACCACTAACGTTAAGGCGAGGTGCACGCGATACAGCAGTATATGATAAAGATTGGCAGCGACTTGCGGTAGATCGGTGGTTTTCTCCGGGTACGCCGGTCTCCTCCAGAAATGTTTCCGGTTGCAAGCACTGATGTAGAATATATAATGTTAGAAGTGGTTCATATTTTGTAGAGAAGAGTCCAAGGTCAACATTGGATCCAAGCCAGTGACTGATGGAGCAAAGCCCCTATAAGCTCTTACGAATTAGTTACTAGATAATTTAAATGGTGTTAAAGGAAACAAAGTATCATCGAATTTAATATCAAACGATCGGCAGCCGATTTTGAGATGGATGCGCCGCCCTCTGAATCAGCACCTGGGTTATATAGCATTTATTTTGGAAAGAAGATTATTTTTTTACAAATTATTATAAGGATTATGATAATAAATTGGAAATACAGACTATCGGTACTTCAAAAAGATTTAATACAAAATAGAATGCACAAAGTATATAGACAATAATATTATTTGTATACTTCAAAGAGAATTACGGTATCTATATCTCTTTGTAAGCTGTCAATAGTTTACTTTTGAATGAATTGAAATAAAGACGATTCGAGTTATTCCATTTGAATTAAATGAGATGAAACCTTTGGTGAATTCGACCGCAGCTTCCTCAGAGTAAAGGGAAATCATAAGTAGAGTTATCATATTTGATTTAAAACTAGATGAAACAGAAATCAGAAATGCAGTAAGGATATTGCCTTCTTCCATTAGAATACGGGTATTAGCAAAATCCCGACCCGGACCAGGTACATAAAAACCGGAATCGGACGGACCCAGTTAATAAATTCTGGACTCGAATCTGTAAGAGGAAAACTGAAGCAATAGAAGAGAAAACTCGCAACCGGTTTATAATATCAGTATTAAACAGTCCTATGAAATGAAACAGACTAAATTTTAATGATGTTGAACATGGATTTGAAAATTAACAGGTATAGAAGCCACCAATTAACAATCAGCAGTTCCTGATATATGGTAAATATGTTCTAACCATTGGGCACTATATTCGGAGAAGATAGTTGATTGAGTTGTAAATGGCTAAAGAGATTCCAATTGCTTTATGAACTTCAAATTTGGCAGACACTCGTAAAAATATTTAAATTATGACTACAACGATCACGTAATCGAAATTTCTCCAAACATTCCCATAAACATGCTTGCATAGGAATGGGCCATCATTGTGTCTTTATTCTATTTATTGTTATTTATGTGTGTATGATGTGGGAACAATAGGACAACAAGGGTGCTCAATATGACATATACTGTGTTCATTCTGCTCTTTCTGTTATTTGCTCAATTTGACATATTCTGAGTTCATTCTGCTCTTTCTGTTATTTGCTCTATTTGACATATTCTGTGTTCATTTTGCTCTTTCTGTTATTTGCTCTATTTGACATATTCTGTGTTCATTCTGCTCTTTCTGTTATTTGCTCTATTTGACATATTCTGTGTTCATTCTGCTCTTTCTGTTATTTGCTCTATTTGACATATTCTGTGTTCATTCTGCTCTTTCTGTTATTTGCTCTATTTGACTATTTGACATATTCTGTGTTCATTCTGCTCTTTCTGTTATTTGCTCTATTTGACATATTCTGTGTTCATTCTGTTCTTTCTGTTATTTGTTCTATTTGACATATTCTGTGTTCATTCTGCTCTTTCTGTTATTTGCTCTATTTGACATATTCTGTGTTCATTCTGCTCTTTCTGTTATTTTATGAGTAGTGTTTTGTACATCATTGTTTCTCTTTTATCTTTTGGTCACTGTATTTTATCTTTTGGTCACTGTATTTTATCTTTTGTTCACTGTATTTTATGTCGTTCGATTTCTGGTTTCCAACATAAACATCTTTGGTATGTTCAAACCTTGTTTGTCTTAACTACAGATTTTGGCATTGGACATACTTTTGGTGTTAGAGTACCCCATGAGTTTGTAGTTCTTCTTCCCCATACAATATAGAAATGATACATACTTAAATATATGAATTTGCAAAATGACAATAACAATAAAATGCACTGTATTCATAACTATGAAGCAAACAAAAACAAAGGGACAAACAATTGGTTTAAAGTATAATCGCTTGTATCTCATAAGACAATAATTAATATGTTGGAATATTAATATCCTATCCCATTCGCTTACAAATGCTATAGCCTAACGACAGCTGGTTATCCATTTGTATGTTCAATCCTTTCTAGCAAACAACACAAGGGTAAATCAAAAGAAAAACCCAGACAATGCGACCGTTTCCAGATGCCCTGGGAGAACCATTTTCTTCTGTTGTAGACATGGCACCTGTGAACTATGTAGGTCATGCATGTTAGTCTCAGCTGTTGATGTTGCTTTGTCTGTATGCATTTTGTTTTTGTATTGTGTTGTATAATCAATATACATTTGTAGCATGATTTAATCGCATCGTTGGTGTAATGGTTAGCGTAGTGTGGTAGATCGTGGGTTCGAGCCCCGAACGGATTAAACCAAATACTTGGTAGTTCTTGTTTCTCCGCAGCACTACGGAGTAAGCAGAAAGACTGGATGGCTCGGAATGTGAATAATGTGTCCGAATGGAATGTTGCTTAAGTGTACTAGCACTATGAACATCGAGCCCAGTGTATTCGTCTAGTACAAAGCTGACATCATCATCATCACACCAAAATTATTTAGCTAAATATTGCTCATTTTTGGCGTTGAATAATAATTACTCCCTGGTATAATGTTTTATAAATGTGCTGAATTATTTCTCTGTATTATAATATATTAGTAATCTAGTTTATCATACAATTACCATGTGGTCTATCACGAGTAAAGAAAGATCAACAAAAGAAAGTCACTGGTAGTGATAAAAACGTAGATATCTAATTTAATGTGCACTACATGTTTCCGAAAGAACCTTCATCAGGTACGCTCAATGTCAAAAGATTGCTAAATCAAATAAATAATTTAAAAGTCTAGAAATACAATTGTGTCTAGGTCCAACCTTGACAAAGAATCCCGTTTTTATTATTGAGAAATGTAATTAATGATATTTCGTTGTTGATCCTTTTGTAATTTGACTGAATAATAGATAGTAGACTTGAAATACATTCTCCAACTTGCATTTCATTTTTTATTCTTCTATACAGCTCCGACGAATCTTTAATTATTTCCCCAGTGAAGAGATTTCCGTAATGGATTGTTCGTGTCTCTCAGTTATCGATTTCGGAATTTTCTCTGCCAAGGATTTGTTTTAATCTCCAAACTGTTTCCTGCCATGATAAGTCTCAATCCAATTTAATGAATGTGTTGCTCTGTCAATTATAGTTCATAATTACATTCTAACAATTCGGTTCCCGTACTAACTTCATCTTTAATTATATATATGTTTCTGAAATAAGAGACAGAAGAAGAGTTTGAAGATACCAAAGGGGTAATCAGAATCCGTATATCAAAGAAGGACAGACAACACAATGGTCAAAAGATACCAAAGGGGTAATCAGAATCCGTAAATCGAAGGACAGACAACACAATGGTCAAAAGAAAAAGGACAAAATGACATATGATTTCAAGTGAAATTTAAAGCAAAACATAGATGTTAAAAAAGTGCTTTTATACTTTTGACGACATTCACTGGTTGTATTACAATTTTATTTTCCATGTTCAAAGTTGACCATTGTTTCCTTATTATGTTTTAAGATGACCTCGTGTACTATCTAATAGTTGACTAATGTTTGTTTTATTATGTACTATAATGTTCAAGAAAGTAGTGTTCTTTATAGCAACACTTTTCGCCAGAATATATGTTGGCATTTTACATGTGACAAACACTTGCGTGACCGCATCATTTCACTAAGAAGGAAGGTTGTGGCCCATAAAACTAGCTTAATTCCACCACTTGTTATTGAAGTCAAAGAAATGATCGGTCACTTAAATGTATGCTACGGATATCGACTTTGCCTCTTTCTACAAATTTTCTATTAGATTTTGGTAATGTTCTGACAGTGTGGTATTTTCTGTTTTTCTATTAGATTTTGGTAATGTTCTGACAGTGTGGTATTTTCTGTTTTTCTATTAGATTTTGGTAATGTTCTGACAGTGTGGTATTTTCTGTTTTTCTATTGGATTTTGGTAATGTTCTGATAGTGTGGTATTTTCTGTTTTTCTATTAGATTTTGGTAATGTTCTGACAGTGTGGTATTTTCTGTTTTTCTATTAGATTTTGGTAATGTTATGACAGTGTGGTATATTCTGTTTGTCTATTGGATTTTGGTAATGTTCTGACCGCAGTGTGGTATTTTCTGTTTTTCTATTGGATTTTGGTAATGTTCTGACAGTGTGGTATTTTCT
>MJUT01013235.1:305416-318181 GCA_002080005.1 Gigantidas platifrons
CACGACTGGTTTCTGGAATAACCTTCACCACATACTCTCACAATCAAAAGATTGGAAAGCTAAATGATTTGGTAAATACATAATTACTGTCTTAACGACTGCAGTAATGGACGGAATGTACGAGATGACATGTTATATACGACAAGATTCCTTCTGTGAATTGTCTTAACAAAAGTCGTTTTCCAACACGATTTGATTAAGATTTAAAAGCATAGATTGGGGAATGTAAGAGAGTCACTGCTTGAAAGGATATAAACTGTAAGAAAAGTGGGAAACAAATTACAGTATGTATTAACACAGTAGAGACGAGGGACATTTTTATGATTAATGATATGATATTGAAACATAGATTATCAGCTGAAATCTGATGTATATATCTTTTTTTCTTGTAATATTTCAAGTGCAAGTCTCTTAGGTTAGGAAACCTCCTAATAGAGGCTCGATTCGTATGAAATTATCTATGACAGCACAAGAAAAAGATGTCATTTTAATATAGGTGATTGCTTAATAGAGGTGACCGCATGGGCAGGTTTTGCTGTATATGTAATTGGTAATGCATACAATGTATGTTATGTACGACAATATTCATTCTGTGAAGAATTGTCTTAACAAAAAGTCGTTTTCCAACACGATTTGATTAAGAATTAAGAGAATAGATTGGGGAATGTAAGAGAGTCACTGCTTGAAAGGATATAAACTGTAAGAAAAGTGGAAAATAAATTACAGTATGTATTAACACAGTAGAGACGAGGGACATTTTTATGATTTATAATACGATAGAGACATAGATTATCAGCTGTAATCTGATGTATATAAGTTTTTTCTTGTACTATTTCAAGTGTAAGTCTCTTATACAAGAGCTTTCTTTGATGTTAAATACACATCAAAAGAATTATAACAATTTATGTGTTACATATAACCGTCACTCTACAAGACCTGATTCTTTAACGTGAGTTTATATACGACAATAGGTGACTTCATATGGCCATTTGGAAATATAATAAATAAGTTCGACCAAAAACTTGAAGAGTTAAATTACTTTCTTTTATAAAGAAAATTAATTGTGATATTTCAAGTGGTCGACCTATTGTGTATGATGAGTTGTCGTGATTTAACTAACATTTTTAAAAGGAACGTTATTTTCAATGAATAAACTTTGCTTGATGGATCTAGTGATTTCTTCCTTTAAATCAAACTTGACAAGTGTAAATAAAGGCCTTACAAGAAGACTATTTGTATTGATTTGCTGGTTAAGAAAGCCTGCTGATCACATTCTGTCAAAACCACTCTCATTCAATCAAGCAAGTTAAAGTTGACGGTGTTAAAATCATTATAAGAGAAGGTGATTTGATGAACAGGCTCACCAGAATCACTCTGCCTTCATCATTATCGTTTGCAATAGCTTAAGTTATGGGATCTGTGCTGCTGTGACCAGATACACGAGGGCAGATTATCAATTTTAGACGATTTCAGCCATATAATGCGCTTGCTAACGCAGAGAAAATATAGTGCAACCCCTTACATACTTCCGAATGAAGACTTAATTAATAGAAACTCAATGATGTTGTTATGATGGGATAAGAGGATTTGTCAGAAGTCAAAGAAATATTTCAAGTACATAATATTTTGGTTTTTTTTAAGGAGAAACAATCGTTTATGATGTTGGATAATATTCTCATCGTTTTGATCCTGATATCTACGACTCAGTCTGCCTTTCAAGGTAAGATTTTTTTTTCTCTTAATTAAAAAATATGAAATATTAATTTAGAATAGAAAACAATATACAGTCCAACCTGTATTAAGAGGTCACCTTTAAGACAAAGAAAATGTGGTCTTTAAAGACTGGCAACATCTTAATAGAGGCTGAAATCATATGAAATTATCTATGACAGGACAAGAAAAAGAATTCATTTTAATACAGGTGACTGCTTAATAGAGGTGACCGCATGGACAGGTTTGACTGTATATGTAATTGGTAATGTATGAGAGACAAATTGTGATTGAAACTCTGCTTGCTACTTCATCACACGATAAATGCATTTCGTTTATTACATGCAATGATTTTTTATTCAGAATTATTTGACCAAACCACTTTACCCGGTGACTGTTTAGGGTAGGTTATCTCTTTCAAGCATCATTAACTACACCCAGTAGGCTTTCATAAGAGATTATTTACCATGACGAAACTAACCAGTAATTATTTGTCAAATATTTGGGAAAAAATGCAGAATTAAATTTGCCGTAATAATTTAATGACTCTGTGTGCATAAACCCGTCTTAATCATTAAATGTACTTAATATATTGAATAAAAATGTCACGAATAATGAAAGGAGGTCACAGCGTCCAAGAGACATATAGAAATATTGTTTATGGGTAGAGGAAAGTGAGAATTCTCTTTATTATTATGCGTCAAATGCAATATTTCACAACCGTTAGCGCCATTTTGACGTAAGCTGCGTGTCGTGAATCGTGAAAACCTAGTTTTACGAGCTACTGTTGTCGTCAAAATTGAACTAAAATGTTATCGTCAACGTTACTTTGAACACAAAGATTAACCCTGGTTATACATGATACTCCTTCCATCATCATAGAGTTACCAGTAATGTCAGATTTTCAGGTATTGGTTATGAAAGCAACACGGATATAGAAAATCAAAGGTGCATGGATAGTGGCGTATAACTTCTTAAAAGAGGGGTTTGTTGGGGTCTAATTGTCTTTGTGATTGACCATTTTTAAGCAAGATGGCTATATACATTCACTAATAACTTTTCTGACAGGAACCCCTAATACGATCGTCTTCGCTTTATGCTTCTGAATACCACTTTGGTATCTTCAAACTTTTCATGACCATCAAGAATGTTTAAAAAAGTAATTATAATGTTTATAATATTAAGTACGCGATCCATTAATTTAACCCAAACACATGCAAGCATGATTAAATGTATTATCATACAATTACTGTGTTCAATGTATTTTCATGGGGTTCTTTAATGTAAAAAAAGGTAAGCAATTGTTCATATATCCATTGCATGATTAAACTTTTCTCAGATGACAAAAGCATTATGGTAAAGACAAATTTTGAAGATGCCAAAGGTGTAATCAGAAGCCGTAACACTGTCCATAAAAACATACAACAGTAATGAACAACAATTTGACTAAGATTCTCCTCCCTCAGATATAGGTGACCATATCAGATTTTGGTGATCCTATTTAGGCTCTTTGGTTTACTTGCTCTCAAAACTTTTTAAATTATTTGGCTTTCCAACCTTTCGATTTTGAGCGTATCTGATGAAGGTTATCCCAGTAACGTACCTGATGAAGGTTATTCCAGTAACGTACCTGATGAAGGTTATTCCAGAAACGCGTCATGCGCACTAAATTTGATATCTACGTTTTATTACTATCACCAGGTTGATACCTCTGCTGGTGGACTATTAGTCCTCGAGGGTATCATCCGCCCAGTAGTCAGTGTTTCTATCACCAGGTTGATACCTCTGCTGGTGGACTATTAGTCCCCGAGGGTTTCATCCGCCCAGTAGTCAGTGTTTCTATCACCAGGTTGATACCTCTGCTGGTGGACTATTAGTCCCCGAGGGTTTCATTCGCCCAGTAGTCAGTGTTTCGGCACTGACATGGTTTATTAGATGTATGTTTTATATAAATTTACAGTTTCTAAATAATGAAAGTATTATTAAATTAAGGTCTTCTCCCTCAGACATAGGTGACCTTATCAGATTTTGACGATCCTATTTAGGCCCTTTAGTTTACTTGTTCGCAAAACTTTTTAAATTATTTGGTTTTCCTATCTTTCGATTTTGAGGGTACCTGATGAAGGTTATTCCAGAAACGTGTCATGCGCACTAAATTTGATATCTGCGTTTTTATTTAATGAAAGTAATGTTAATACAATAAGCTTAATCTGACGAAATATAATGATATTTTTGTAATCTTTGATGGTGTAATTGCGTTTTATTTTTCTTTTGTATTATGATAGTGATATGCCTGTATTGTTGTCTTTAATAGAATCCGCATCATCCATCTATATAATGATCTAGTTTCTTCTAATGTAGCATTCAAATAGCAACATGTAATATTTTCCCCAAAAGAGAGATGTGATATAAACTCTTTGTTGCTTTGATTGATTGATTGAATTTTGGTGTTTAACGCCACTTTCAACAATATTTCAGCTATATCATGGCGACCAGTTTTAGTGGTGGAGGAAGCCGGAGTACCCGGGGAGAACCACCGACCATAGGCAAGCAACTGGTAAACTTTATCACTTGCTGTTGCGAGTCGAGTGCACCCTTTTTTGTAATTTACAAAGCCGGGCGCGTACACACGCCGTATTGGTGATAGGCTTGTATGAGTTGTAAGATCCAGCGACCTAACTCATTGAGCCACCTGGGCCCCTTTTTAAACAAACGTCATAGACTGTAAAAAGAATGTGATATGTTCTTGGCAATTATTTGTGTAAAAACTATAGAAATCAAACACAAGAAAATTTTAACTTAAACAGTTCAAATTTGTTGATGAGTAGAAATAATTTGGCTCCACAAATTATTATTAAACGTGAGAACTTCGATTTGTAAATATTTTGTCCATTTTTTTATTACATAGTTTTATAAACATTTAATTTTTTATGGTGGATGTTTTTAGTGGTAGGCAACTTAAAACGAATAAGATCTTTTTTCATATATTTCATGCATGGATCTATAACTATAAGAAACAGTAGTGTTGAAGGGAAGGAGGCGTGAATCCACTTATTCTGTATTTGACACCTATTTATGAAATATATGAAAAAAGATCTTATTCGTTTTAAGTTGCCTACCATATATATATAGAAAACCGAAGAGGCACTCAAGAATAGACAATATACAGACACGGGCAACATTGGGCACTAGACACAGACCAAAGACAAACAAAACAAAAACACAACACAGAAAACTAGAAAGATGAGCAACACGGAACCACCAACAATCCGAGGGGATTGAACACAGGTGCTCTCAAGGGGTAATCCGTTCCTGTTTCTTATAAACCACTCACTATGTTATTGACATAGTCAAGTCCGATAAGTATTGTCGTAGTTAGAGGGGAAACAATCTACATAACGGGGGGAATCCATTGTCGGCATTAACCAGTGGTTCGTCGATACAAGTATAATTGTGAACAAAATAAGAAATAAGGGTAATAACAAAATTACCGAACTCCGAACAATCTTCCAAAGGGAAAGGCAAAACTCATAAGTACACAAACAGACAAAATCAGTCAACAACCGGAAAACTGGGAAGAGCGTAATGACCCTGACTAGGTACAGGTATTTCTAAAGAAATGGTGATTTGAATAAGATTTTATGGCGCCAAACCTCCCGCTTTCATTACGGCTCAAAAACATATTGTGTTGTGTTTTTGCTGTGTGTTTCTCCGTCTTGTGTACGTTTCTCTGGATTGTTAATTTTTGATTGGCCCTTCGATATTCCCGAACGTCTATTTAAATAATGCTACTGTCACGTTTGTTATCACGATTACCACAGACGTTTAATTTAAATGATAAATGTCTATGTACGTGTTTGTTGCATGTAACTTGTGATAACCGATGTTTCAATTTGCAAAAAAACAACCAACTTCGTCTTTAGAACTGATTAATTAGATGGCTTCTGTCGAAAATAATCTTCGTGTGAAGTCAGAAAAGTGTGTACTCGTATTCCAACATCACATATCATGTTATAAGTACACAGAGTCAAGTTTACAAATGAAATTATTTTCCTATTAAGTCTGGATATTTGTGTTACGTAGTTGACATTGATTTGATTGGACATTTCTTTAGTACGAGTACTAAGATCGCACCGAGAAAATATTTTGTTGCCGACAAGATTTGGCATAACATATTGTGCGATTTTAATACTCACAAAGTATTCATGGTGTAGTCGAGATTTGGATATCATATTATGTACTGTTGTTGTCTTGTACACGAAGACTTTCAACTTATTTGGCTCTACAATAGATTTTGAGTGTACCTGATGAAGGTTATTCCAGAAACACATCGTGCGCATTAAATTTGATATCTACGTTTTTATTAGTAGCAAGCGTGATTATTAAACGAATTATTTAATTAAAATACATGTACTAATGTTTATCAGTATCAATAAGATGTACGGTGTGTTGATCCTTATAATAAAATATTTTGATAATTTAGTTACAAAGCGACGTAATGAGAATACTGGATTCTGTCATTCTGGATTTTGCGGGAAGACAATCGTCGCTATTGCTCACTTGACCATATATACATATACATATACATATACATATACATAGTAAGCTATAGTATATAGTATAGTTTAAAAGGTTTCAATCTTCTGCAAAACAGTTCAAACAAATAGGAAGAAAGATCCCTAGGGATAAACGTTAGAGAAAACCGAAGAGGCAATCAAGAATGGCCAATCTTTGCAACATTGGACGCAAGAAACAGAAAGAACGCAAAACACACAAAAACACAACACAGAAAATTAAAACGATGAGCACGGCCCAATTATTCAAATGAAGTTGATCTTCTTCCAGGAGGAGAGACAAGTAGGCGGTGTAATGAATTGGTAAATTAAGTAAATATTTGAAATGTGTTTCAAGAAACTACAAAAGAAAAGCCATAACAATTTAAAAATATACAAACAAAGAATTTATAGTGCAAGGAACTTAAGGTGCAACGCTTAGCATAATCTGAAACTTTAACAAATCAAAGAACTAGAAATGAACATTTTGTTATACATAAAACAATCATCAATGTGTTATGCAGAATTAAGCTCTAATAAGAATCTGAACCAAATACCGGGGGTGAACGCATGTGCCTTGGAAGGGTAATCAGTTCCTGTTCGACTAGTAACTCCCATCATGTTACCCATAGTCAAAATGTAGTAAATGGAAACTTGTCTCAACTGGTACTCATACTTTTTCACGGACTTTCTCAACAGTGCTTTTACGCTGATTTTATTGCTGTTTTCTTGTATTTTAAGAAGTTCGATGAGGTAACTTGTTTTGTTGTTTTCAAAACAGATATCTTTTCTCGTTTCTTTAAAATTGAATCGCAATATTTGATGCAATGCCAGGACCATGATCACATAATAGAATTATCGATGTGTAAACATTTAATATTTTACTGTATCCTCCAATGACATACAAGGAAACAATAATACTCAAATTAAGTGGGTTTTTTTTTGTAATACGGTAATTAACTTATTACCGAAATTATATTCCACATTTCGTACTTTTAATTATGTTGTATTATAAATGTGGGATATTTTGGCACAAAGTGTAAGTTAATAAAGTTTTCTTATTAATAGTACTAATGAATATCTAATATTTTTTTTTTAATGTTTGTCGAGTGTTCATAATGGGATTCACGACTTATACTGCAATTAGTGCATTTATTGGCTATATAAAGGCGTACGTATAAAACTTTGCTTTAATTGTATATTAGACGTATAAAATCTCCTATTTACTTACATCTTATGTAGAACGAAGCGTTATATACAAGTTGAACATGGAGGGCGCTGTGAACATATTTGATTTAGGCATAAAGCCTTCATCTTATGTAGAGTAAAGTACAATAGAGACTTGTTCTATCGCGGACCACACTGTAGATATCCAACTGGAAATTCAGTAAATGTTAAATGTTTTTACCATTTTATGTCTAAATTTAATCATTTCATGCATACATGGTGTTTCAGTATAAACACAATATATGTACATGTACTTTGTTGGAAAATATCAAATTTACTTGTACACGCCTTGAAACAGAAAATAAAAGCTCGCCAGTAGCTCGCATTTCTTTCTGTTTTTAAAGCTCGGCAAATGAATTATATATTTGTGAACAATTTAAGTATATTGTCTATGAATAAAATTTCAAACGACATTATAAAACATCTTTAAGAAGAGTTTGAAGATACCACAGGGGCAATCAGAATTCGTATATCAAAGAAGAACAGACAACACAATGGCCAAAAGAAAAAGTACAAAAAGACAAACAACGATCGACAGAACATACATATAAAACTAAAGATCGAGTAACACGAACCCCACTAATAAACCGGGGGTGAACTCAGGTGCTCCCTCGTGTTAATCTAGTTACAAACATTATATTACATGCACATGCTATACTAAATATAACTTTCATCTTTATCGTATCAGTACACAATGGTTGAAGCTCAACGGCTTTTCAAGTAATATAGATTACCGAAGATGAAATAAACAGATCAGATTATTCTTGATAATACTTCTATAAAAACAAATCAAGTATATATGCTATCATAACACACTACATGTACATTGCGTTGTGTAGCTACATTTCATCCATTATTACGAAGTTTTAACCCCGCTGAACCAGTGGTGGAAAAATCTATAATCCTCTAGAGGATTAAAATGTCTCATGCCTTTCCCCGCATTAATTTCAAACGCATTAATTTCACATTTTGAAATAAAGTTCGAGTTAAATAATGGGAGAAACACATTTTCCTTCAGTTGCCCATATGGGTTACAATATTTCTCCACTCTCGAGAGTTTAATTTAAAATTTTAACCACTCGCCTAACGGCTTGTGGTTAAATGTTTTTAACTTAACTCTCTTGAGTGGAGAAATATCGTAACCCACGGGCAACTGAAGGAGAATCTATATTTAATATGTTCCTGTTGCTCAATCTTTAGTTTTCATTGTGTTTTGTCCACCATTTGTTTGTCTTTTTATCCTTTTTCTTTTGGCCATTGTATTGTCTGTACTTCTGAGAATTAAGGCTTCTGATTATCCCCGTGGTATCTTCAATATTCTTACATCTATATCTTGCCATATCGTCTTACAGTTGTCATTGTTACCACCAAATAGCGATGCATATGGGATTTATTGAGTAAAACGTAATTTTGCTCTTTTCGTTTCTGCTTTGAACTTAATTGTGCAAGAGCCCATGGATTCCCATGTTTTACAATGGTGTATTTTTCTCGGAAGTATAGTAGATAATACATTATTTATATCAAGGAGAGATTCCATATTGCATACAGAACTCCATATTTCAAGGAGTCAACATTGAATAGGGCTTTACATAGTTGAAAAAGTGTGGTGTCCACATTTCATTTCATAGCCCAATGACCGTTTCAATATTATAGAGGTAAAGAATTCGACAATATGTGTTCTTCATTGATCTTTTCAAGTTGTGAAATGTGCATAGGTCAAGGTTATTAGAACATTATTTATTGAACAGTTGTCATCGTAGCTGTTATTCTTTGCTCATTTAAAAATAAAATTCCAGCTGCGATATCTAAGAAATGGAATGGATAATCAGTCTTTGCTGGCAATGATGTACTATAATATAGCCATAGTATTTGTTTGGTATATCAGTATAATATGAATGAAGCGCTTGAACTTTCCACAGAGTTACTGAGATGATTTAATCAGTTGTTTTATTAATTATGAATATAAAGTTTCCAATCCTTTCCTCGTCCATGACTTAACACCGAGGTTGTAACTAGAGTAACACGACGGGTGCCACTGGTGGAACAGGAACTCCTTACCCTTCCGAAGCACATGAGTTCTGTGTAGTGTTTTGTTTTGTTTTTCTTTTGGCCATTGTGTTGTCTCTCCTTTTTCGAACTACGGATTCTGATTACCGCTTTGGTATCTTCAAGCTTTTCTTAAGCAGCGGTGGACAATAATTCCACCAATATCAATAAAATAATTTGATTTTGATTTTGATTTTTGATGTTTAACGTCACTTTCAAGAATATTTCAGCTATATCATGGCGACCAGTTTCAGTGGTGGAGGAAGCCGGTTTACCCGCAGAAAACCACCGACCATGGGCAAGCAACTGGTAAACTTTATCACTTGCGGCTGCAAGTCGAGTGCACCCTTTTTTGTAATCTACAAAGTCAGATGCGAACCCACGCCGTATTGGTAATAGGTTTGCATGGGTTGTTAGATTCAACGACCTAACTCATTGAGCCACCCTATGCCCCTTAACAAAATGAACCATCTTCTCTCACCTCAACTCATTGACTTACCTTTTTAAACGATAACACGTGAAATGCCAGTCTTACCTGACTAAATAGTCACTTTTGTGTATAAATTTAAAAAGAACACGTTGCTAGTTTTTCTCGGTAAATACGACTTATTTAAATGATTACGGTAATTATATTATCGTCCTATCTTATAACATTGGAATATACAATGATTTATAGTTTTCTTTATCGTTGCTGCACGTGTTACATAAGTTTCGAGATAACAGAACTCTAAGTAGGTGGTATATTGAAGTATCTACTTCATCTGTGAAAGATGCCATTAATAATATATATATCATACATAATTATACATCATGATAGTGTATTGGGTAATCAATTACTAAATAAGCTTGTGTTACATTGGTGGCAGACCTTTAAAGGTACAATACCATGTGTATTAAGACGTTATACATAGTCCTACCTTATGGTACCGTGGGATCTATGATATCGTGTATTCACGTTCCACTTCAACCAATTGTCGCCGCCATTTTTTAAATTTAAGTACCATGGTACCATAGGAACCGGATATTCTGTCAACAGGATTGAAGACAAATAGGTCACTTACTACAGAGCATGTCTCAAGATTGTCCCAACATGTAAAATATCTTAAAAAACCAAATTAAACCTGTGACAGCACCTACAATTAGACACGGGGTACTCAGTACGACAATGTATGATAGGGGGTAGTTTAGTTTATGATGACTTTATTTGTTAAATTAACAAAAGGGATAGGACACAAGTTTTGCCAACTAATGAAGTCTTTTCCCGGGGGGGNGGGGGGGGGGTATCAGTGAACTTTGGAAGGTCCATGGTTTCCACTGTGTATTTCAATGATCTAAGGATTTGAACGCTTAACGATGAGTATGAGGTAGACTTAATTATTTCAGAAAGCAAGAGTAATTGTGTGGAATTGTGTTTAGCATTGATAAAAGTCTTCATGGAGGACAAACTATAAGATGAGATATATGCACCAAACATTTAATTGGAAAAACAGACGAATAGATAAACAGGGTTAAATAATATAGCTCTTTCTGACTTTTCTTCTCGTGGCCATTGAAGCAAGAATATGTCGTAGTAGGTGCTATCTCGGTTAAGTATTCCCTTATTATAAATACCACCATGTCATCATTGCATTTATTTTACATATCCTAAGTTAATATCCCATTTGAATTACAATACATGTTTTAGTCATATCAAAGCCTCTTACCATACCTCTATCTGATTACATAAATGAAAAGACAGACAATGTAATGTAGTTTAATGCCTTCTAGGAATTAAATGAATGACTTAAGAGTCCTTTCTCTCACAGGATAAGAACATTCTGAAGATCATATGGTAATATAAGAAAGCTTATAGTATATATCTTGGGTATAATGGTAATATTAGATAGCTTATTGTCTATATCCTGGGTATTAACTTCATCTTTATATCAAGAAATATTGTCTGATTGTCTCTGTAATATATCTTTGAGGATATAAATGCAAATGTGATGTTTCCAGACGTTAAAATATTACACTTTATAGATAAATCTGTCCATGATCGCCATTGTACATGATCCATTGTAAAAATAACAATCACCTCTTCTAGACTGACATATATCTGCCGTGATCTATATTATATCAATGATATTCAAACAGCTCAGCGACCAAATGCTTTGGTTGGCTTATTGGCTTTAGCAAGGTCTATTTTTCATTGGAGGGGCACTCCCCGATAGCAATCCTAAACGAAGTCTGATAAGCCTTTAATTTCCCGTTGATTGATGAAATAACTAATGCTTCCACAATTTGATACGCTATCTAGCATATCAAAGGGTTGATATAGTGTCAAATGTCTGCAATAAATGATACGATGTATAATGATTTCTGAGTACTGATACAATTTCTGATGTTTCCAATGATTGATACAATTCCTAACATCTGCAAGTATTGATACAGTGTCTAATATATTGAAGGATTGATACAATGTCTAATATTTGATAGGATTAATACAATATGTCTTATGATTCTACTAATTTATACACCGTCTAATATTTGCATACATCGATGCAATATCTAACATATCCATTGATACAATGTCAAAATTAGCCACTAATATACTCAATTAAGAATGTGTTACTTTGTATATATTTAAAAAAAAAATTGAAAGTACAGAAAGGTTTGCGTGTGTAGTTGATTTGATCTAATAGTCACAACACTGTTTTCAGCGATGACTATTTAGAATACATACTTATTATTGTATGCTTGATCGTTAATCTTTACGCCTTAGTCAATATATGCTATACATTTACCCATCCTGGGTTACTATGACGATTTTTTGTTATCAAGATTATGCCCCTTAGTTTAGTTGCTCTCGTATGCTTTTAAATTATTTGGCTTTCCAATCTTTTTACGATGAGAGTACTAGATGACATTTATTCCAGAAACTCGTCGTGTGCACTAAATTAGATATTTACGTTTTATTAATGAAAAGATGCAGATGTTCTATATATGAAAGCAATGTTCAGTAGAAGAGTTTGAAGATACCAAAATGGGTAATCAGAATCCGTGAGTCGGAGAATGACAGACAACGCAATGGTCAAAATAAAAAAAGACAAAAGGACAAACAACGAACCGCAAAACACCACACAGAAAATTAAAGATCGAGCAACACGAACCCCACTAAAAACCGGTGGTGAACCAGGATAGGCAGTTCCTGCTCCACAAACCGGTGGTGAACCAGGATAGGCAGTTCCTG
>MJUT01013235.1:323023-337116 GCA_002080005.1 Gigantidas platifrons
TATTTATGTTTTATATCATCAGCCAGTTGTCAGTAGTTCGGCAATGACATGGCTTATTAGATATATTTATGTTTTATATCATCAGCCAGTTGTCAGTAGTTCGGCAATGACATGGCTTATTAGATATATTTATGTTTTATATCATCAGCCAGTTGTCAGTAGTTCGGCAATGACATGGCTTATTAGATATATTTATGTTTTATATCATCAGCCAGTTGTCAGTAGTTCGGCAATGACATGGCTTATTAGATATATTTATGTTTTATAAATGATATAATACATTAAGACTAAGGTCATTCTCTCTCAGACCTGAGTAACATGGGTCGATTTTGTTTGTTTGTGCATAGTGGTGTCAAACACATATTTGGTTGATGCTTTGTTTTGTTTGCCTTCGTCTTGGGTACCATATGTTGTCAGTTTCTCTCCGTTGTCCATTTTCGATTGCCCTTTTGGCATTCTCTAACGTTTGTTGGCTATCATGTGTAGTCCAATTGGTTTTCCTGCTCCAAAAGACTTGAAATTATTTGCCTTTGAGATAAGTATGTGTATATTCGTCATATTATTATTAAGAATAAAATGACATTTTGATTAATTTTTTTCTGCAACTCTTTTATTGTCTCTTTTAAGGAAAGCAGCAGAATAATGTGAAGTGAAATGCTCGTTATATTATTCTTCAGAAGTACATATTACTCTTACAAATGAGTTAGAAACCTTTGCTGTACTATGATAAATTCAATTATTCAGTTTTCCAATATAACCTTACAAACAACAGCAAACCTGATTCCACCATACGACATACATGATATATACGTTATTACATTACCTGTACTTAACACCGACTTTATCTCAGGGTGTTAGAGACACACAGATGACGTCATAGACTGAGGTCTTTGATGCCAATATTCCAATGAATATAACACTGGGTTTGACAATTTCGACTTCATGTTGGGTATCGTGGAATAGTAATACTCATTTTTAGACCCACTTTGTCAACTTTTCAATTCTGTCCTTACATTTTCCTCAGATTATACTACATTGTATTTTGAACTCTATTTGGACCAATGTGCTTAATATAGATATGGAAGCATATTCCCATTGACGCAACAAAATGTCTAGAAAAAGAATATTATATCAATCAAAATATCAAATTAGAAAAGCATTGATTCAAAGAAGAGAAGTAAATTTTATTATGATGAAATCTTTACGATAAAATCCGTGTTTTAGCAGGAAGGCATATTGATGTTGGCTAATGGATGGTAAAATAAGAATTATAGTTTTTATGTAATTTATTGCTCTATTATTGCAAGAAAACTTCATTTAAATGCATTTTAAGTAAAAGAATCATATAGTTTATACCAAAAAGTTTGCTTCTTACCTTAACCTTCAAATTGAAATCGACAACGGATGAAGAGTAAAAACAAAACTCTACGACAACGTGATGACTTCACTTTTCCAATAGTCAATTTTCCTTTCATCAGTAGCAATATTCCAGCATCACCAGCGTATGGAGTTTACATTTCACAACTCATACGCTATTCTAGTGTTGGTGTCCAGTACAGTGATTTTCTGTGCAGACTCGCCTGCTGACGCAAAGTCTGCTCAAACAGGCTACATTGCTCTTAGGTTGAAGTCATTGCTACACAAAGTCTGCTCAAACAGGCTACATTGCTCTTAGGTTGAAGTCATTGCTACACAAATTCTACAGTAGTCATCACGATCTCATTGACCGCTATGAAATATCCATATCTCTAATGACAATAATATATTTTCCTTTTTATGTAATTTTTTGGTTTTTTCTATCTCCGACAAGAATTTTACCAGTCTTAACTATGTGCATGAGTAGCATAGCGGTGTCTTATAAAAAAACAGCAACTTACCATTTGCGAACATCTGAATTCGCCCCCCGATTTAAGTAGTGGATTTATGTTGTTCATTTTGTCCTATTTTGGTTAGTTGCGTGTTAGGATGTCAGTTATGATTTTTGCATAAAAACGATGTTCGGTTCGTCTTTACCAACAGTTGGTTGTATGAGAGCTCATGTCTTATTTTTGTTTCTTTGCGTATAGTGGTTTCCAACATGTTGTCCTATTATATGTCTCTACGTTCTTAGCTCTGTGTTGTGATGTCCCCTACGATTTCTACATAGAAACGATGTTTGGTCCGTCCTAACTCGCAATCGCTAGTAGGAGAACTAATGTCTTATTTATGTTAGTTGTGTTTGTTTGTACATAGTGGGGTCCAACTCGTCTTGTCTATGAAATAACATAACAGACGTCCTATAAGAGGCAGCATATCCTTCGCAGACACTTCGATTCATTCCCGGATTAAGATGGATAAGGGTATAACAAAATTACCGAACACCGAGCAATCTTCCAAATAAGGGTAATAACAAAATTACTGAACACAGAGCAATCTTCCAAAGGGAAATTAATAACTCATAAATCAATAAACAGACAAAATCAGTCAACAACCGGGAAACTGGGAAAACCGCAATGGCCCTGACTTGGTACAGGCATTTCCAAAGAAATGGAGTCCGTGTTGCTGATGCTATTTAGTTTTCAATGTTGTTTTGTTTGTCTCCACCTTGTGTCTTGTGTGCCCATTGTTTTGTTTGTCTCCACCCTGTGTCTTGTGTGCCCATTGTTTTGTTTGTCTCCACCCTGTGTCTTGTGTGCCCATTGTTTTGTTTGTCTCCACCCTGTTTCTTGTGTGCCCATTGTTTTGTTTGTCTCCACCCTGTGTCTTGTGTGCCCATTGTTTTGTTTGTCTCCACCCTGTGTCTTGTGTACCCATTGTTTTGTTTGTCTCCACCCTGTGTCTTGTGTGCCCATTGTTTTGTTTGTCTCCACCCTGTGTCTTGTGTACCCATTGTTCCATTGTTGATTGTCTCTTCGGTTTCCTCTAGCTTTTATTTACAACGTACTTATATTTTAGTAATGTCGTGTAAATTGTCAAATTTTCTAGTTCAAGCTACTGTATATTGACGAATTTTATTTCGGTCAAGTAATTCTACAATATAGTCGGTGTTTTACCAGGAAGTCGCATTTATATTGGATAATGGGCTTAATGGGAATGGGAGTAAGATCAAATTTATACCTTTTATGCAAACAACGCGTTCATCGCGGTAAGAAAGCCTCATTTATATGCATGTTTGGGTAAAGTGAATAATAACATTTACAGAACAACACTTATCTAAATAATATCATTTTCTCCCAGCAGAGAAGTAAATTGTCTAATTTTTTTCTAGTACAAGCTACTGTATATCGACCCAAATGTTTTTATTACGGTCAAATATCTCTGCGATATAGTCCGTGTTTTACCATTGATATCGGCTAATGGACTTAATGGCAATGGGAGTAAAGTCAAACTTATACCTTTTAATGTAAATTATAACTCTATTATTGTAAGAAAGTATTCGTTTACATTTGTAAATGCATTTTGGTAAAGTAAATCATACCGTTTATAGTGCTTGCTCTATTTTTTCACGGGAGAAATTGTATATATCGTTACTATACAAATACATATGTATATTAGTAGAAATATCACTTCTTGTAAATATCATGTCCTTGTAAACTATCCCTTTGTATTGTGAAAAGAGATTTTGAGCAATGATGGTCAACCAATATTAACAAAACGAATCAACAACATATCACCTCAAACCATTGAACACAACAACAACAAAAAAACGCCATATGGCGTTGGAATTCCAGGTCCTGGCTTGAGACAGGTAGAAAATGTGGCGGGGTTTACTTTTAAGAATATTCATGACATTATTAATTTGATTCTGGTATAATATCTCCTAATGTCTCAATTAGATGTATTATTATATAGAACATTATACAATTGTATAATATCATCAGATGGAAATCGTGTATGCATGTTCTCTATAAGCTGATTTATATAATAAGTTATATTTTTAGAAATAAAGATAATGTTAAGATCATGCCATTTATCTGATTAGATAACTACGAAATATAAATGACTGATATATTCTTAGGGTTAGAATTATGGTGTTTACGGGTAATCGAAGAAGAACATACAATGCAATGGTCACGAGAAAAAGAATAAAAGGACAAGCAATGGTCGACAAAAGACTACACTGAAGACTAAAATGTTGAGCATCACGAACCATACTTAAAACCGGTGGTAGACTTAAAACCGGTGGTAGACTTAAAATTGGTGGTAGACTTAAAACTGGTGGTAGACTTAAAACCGATGGTAGACTTAAAACCGGTGGTAGACTTAAAACTGGTGGTAGACTTAAAACTGGTGGTAGACTTAAAACCGGTGGTAGAATTAAAACTGGTGGTAGACTTAAAACCGGTGGTAGACTTAAAACGGGTGGTAGACTTAAAACCGGTGGTAGACTTAAAACAGGTGGTAGACTTAAAACCGGTGGTAGACTTAAAACCGGTGGTAGACTTAAAACCGGTGGTAGACTTAAAACTGGGGGTAGACTTAAAACCGGTGGTAGACTTAAAACCGGTGGTAGATCCGGGTTTGTTTTCAAATCATATTTTTCTTTCATGTTGTATGCTTATTTTGATTTTGCTTGTGGTTGCTCTTTAACTGTGACGTTGATACTTACTTCACATTTTTTTACAGGTTTACCAAATAATTCTGTGGTGAATGATGAAGAACGCCTTATCAAAGCTTTAATGAATGGATATGATGCTAGGATTAGACCTGTTAATGCCTCAAAGAGTACAACCATTGTTGCACTTGGGTTGTCTATCATTGACATCGTTGATTTGGTATGTGAAGGCAAAATTTAGACATAATTGTACATTTATAACACACACTATAAAACATTGTAGTCTCATATTTGTACCCGACTGACAACGTTGAAATAAAATGAAAAACGAAGAGTATCTCACTGTCGGAACAGTTCCAAAATCCAATAGAAAAATCGTAGAAATGGAATAAAAAGCGATACCACTAACACATATAGCAATGACTGCTCTTTTTCATGCCTGATACAGGCACTTCAATAAAAAGTGGCGGTTTTTAACTAGTTTATGGAAGAAGAGCTTGAAGATACCGAAGGGGTAATCAGAATCCGTAAATCGAAGAACAGACAACACAATGACCAAAGAAATAAGGACCAAAGGACAAACAACGATCTACAAAACATACACATAAAACAAAAGATCGATTAACACGAACCCCACTAAAACCCGGGGTGAACGCAGGTGCTCTGTAAAGATAATCAGTTCCTGTTCCACTAGAGGTACCCGTCGTGTTAATATATAGTGGAAGTCGGTGTCGGATGTAGGTAGTTTAAATGGCAATATCATGCCCTAGACTGACTCAGTAATATATGGTTTTAGTATTGCTATAATTCCTTACTTAGTCTGTTCATGTTCAATAATCAGCTTAATGCATTAACATTGGGCTAATCAGACGATAATACCTAGCTTGCTGCTCACATTTAAGTCTCTCGACATGAAGTTTTTTTTTGTTCACTGATGATTTTTCTATATTTTTTTTAAGATTAAGCAAACTGTGTGAGCTGGTCTTACATTTGATTATACATTGTCCATTTCAGCATTCTCAAATTTAAATCTCTCGACATGAAGTTATTGGAAAGCTGTCATTTTTGTTCACTGATGATTTTTTGATTTTTTTAAGACTGAGTAAGATGTGTGAGCTGGTCTTATATTTCATTATAAATTGACAATTTCAGCATTCTCTTTTCTAATGTTATTTCATTAACGCACGGGAATCGTTTCTTTAACGAAATAAGATATTAATTTCAAGAAAATCGATACTTTAGCAAATTAGAAGTGAATTCTTACTGTAAAATTTCAATTATCTATAATGTAGTGAAATTCACGAGAGAGATTACTTTAAGCCTGTAAGTGTTAGTGTGATTTTGTCATAAAAAACTAAGCGTTTTATTTTGTATCACGAGGCATATGGTTTGAGAATTGTCACGTGAAAGATATATTTTGAGAATTGAAATATAACAGGATGAACATTTTTTTAAATGAAAAATTACAGATGTGAGTTTGGCATATTTTTGAGAATTGAAACATAGCAGGGGGTTTTAGAATTACAACATGATGAAGATTTCTTAGAAGTTTATTTTTAGAATTATAACATAATGGGGGTGTTTTGAGAATCGCAGTATAATAGGTATGTATTTAGAATCGCAACAGAGCAGGGGTGTTTTTAGATTTGTAACATGAGAAGGGTGTCTTAGAGGTTTTTTTTAGATTACATGTATAACATAACGGGGGTGTTTTTGGAATTGCAACACAGCAGGGCCAACATGTTTCTAAAATCTAAGCATAACAGGGGTGCTATAAGAATTGTAACATAATAATAGGGATATTGAGACTTTCAACATAACAAGGGCGTATTAGCGATTTATTTAGAATTCAAACATAATAGCGCTGTTTTATAGATTTTTCAATAATTGCAATATAACAGGGATGTTTTGAGAATTGCAACTTATCAGTGATGTTTTTGTAATTAAAACATAAAAGGGGTGTTTTGAGAATTGCAACATAACAGGATAGTGTTTGAAATTAAAACATGAAAGGGGTGTTTTGACAATTGTGGCTTTAAAAATTCCATCTTGTAATTTTTAAATAATTTCATGTTTGTTAAATTGAAGTACAACATATTTTAGCTATAAATAGTTAAACGCTCTCAAAATCAAAATTTGAATAGCTGATAGAGAATCTTTATAATTTTCAAAGTAGAAATATAAATGTCATGATTTGAGCGAAAATATCTAGAGATTTTTCTTATTATAACTTTTCTGCACTACATATAAAAAATCTTCGTCCATAAAAGTCAAACCATTGATTACCAAGGAGATGTATTGGGACAATCACTCATTTACACTACATTGGGATAATATGTGTTTTATTGTAATACTTCTAAACAAATTAATTTGAAGGGTATTCCCTCTCCAATGAGGTGAGAGAATATGGAAAGCTGATCAGATTATAAAAGCATATATATTTGATTTTATGGGAACATTTCCTGATTACTCCATTGCTTAATTCGTTCAAAACATTACTTGAGATATCTCATATGACTTTTCAAATGTTTACTTGTAGCATGAGCAAGGAGAAATATTTGAAATGACTGCTTATGTTCGCCAGACCTGGGAAGATTCCCGGCTTAGATGGGATCCAAATAAATATTCTGGGACAATGGATGTTCATCTGCCAGCATCATTGGTGTGGAAACCAGATATAGTTCTTTTGAACACGTATGAGTTTTGTTTATATTTCTTGTTTAATAGATTTAATAGATAGTTTTTAAGATGAAAAATAGAATCGTCTTTATATACCAGGTATACTCGCATGTTTGATAAGTAGTGTACGTTTTACAATAAAGCAATCGATCTTGTATCAAGCGGACCATAGAAACAAATTATCAAAGCGGTCAAGCGCATGCACACTCACAATCAAAAAGTTAATAGAAGAACAAATGATCAAAGCGGTCAAGCGCATGCACACTCACAATCAAAAAGTTAATAGAAGAACAAATGATCAAAGCGGTCAAGCGTATGCACACTCACAATCAAAAAGTTAATAGAAGAACAAATTATCAAAGCGGTCAAGCGCATGCACACTCACAATCAAAAAGTTAATAGAAGAACAAATGATCAAAGCAGTCAAGCGCATGCACACTCACAATCAAAAAGTTAATAGAAGAACAAATGATCAAAGTGGTCAAGCGCATGCACACTCACAATCAAAAAGTTAATAGAAGAACAAATGATCAAAGCAGTCAAGCGCATGCACACTCACAATCAAAAAGTTAATAGAAGAACAAATGATCAAAGCGGTCAAGCGCATGCACACTCACAATCAAAAAGTTAATAGAAGAACAAATGAACTAATCACACACAAGATTAAATGCAGAATATACATTTTCATAGATTGATACCAGATACTTGTTGCAGTGCAGCATAGAAACGAACATGAAGTTAACATGGTTCGTTAGGATTTACATTACTAGTTAAAGTATATACGTGGCTCGCATCGATAAATCACATCTATGTAACACATTTCACTTTTTTCTAATGAAAATTTTAGAGGTGGAGTGATGATCTGAATAAAACAAAAGTATTGCATATGCATAAACAATGGTCAAGAAAAAATTGAATGCTAGGGGATAAGAACACAAAGAAAACAGAAACTCTAATGAAAATACGTTTCTTTAAATGCTGCAGTTACAACGTTTGGAATATTCATAAATCTCTTCTACTGATGTCCTATTTGTTTGTATTGTTTTATGTCTAACACTGCTTAACTCGGTGGACCTTTTCTACCGAAAGGCAATAATGGGAGATGACCCGTTTGTTTGCACTGTAATATATCCAATACGCTTGATAGACTGCTTAGCTCAATAGGATTTGGAAATCTATGTATCTTGACAAAAAAAAACAACTTTTCACTTTTATCAGTTTCCTTGCAATTCAATCTTGACGAATCTTACACCATTAATTATCTTTTTTGACTCCTCTGATAACAAAACAGTCGTCTCAGCTGACGGCGGATCATTTGTAGATTAAATATTACGGATAAATCCTAAAAATAAGTACGAATGTTGCACAGGGGAATTGTTTTTTTATACAATATCTGATAAAATTGTATGGTTATTGAATCACTTAAGTGCTTCATCAAATAGTTTTATTTGAACCAAACTTATTTGGTGGAACGACTTGATTACAGAATGTAGACTGATTATCAATATGTTTGATAGTTTTATTCAGGATAAGTCTTACACCAAATATTTTGCACAATTTATTACACGGAAACGGGTTGCACGCACTATGCTTATTTTTTATGACGATTGCCCAAATTTCCGAAAGACTATAAAGTTTTGTGTGAAACGTCTTTAGCACGTTCTTGAGTATACCCCTTTAAAGATGTAAACACATGAGTTTAATCTTTAAAAAACAAGCTTAAGCATATTTTATGAATGTTTGATTGAAGATGTATATCATTTGTTGTATTGCTCGTATTGTTATCTAAGTAAACTAATGAACATGTACAAAATAAGAAAAACGAAACAAAGACAAACTATAATCGACATTAATAATCACAGACAGCTACAGAGGGATACCATCAAAAATTGTACTGAACTCGAGTGTTATCAAGGAACAAGCAGATACTGTTTTCTTAAGAGACGACATAGTGCCACTGCCTTATCATTTTTTTAACCTTTGTCAAATAACGAATAATAATGCTTTATTTATTTTTTTTTTTTAATATTACTGACCAATTAGAAATCAAAGACAGTATAATGTTGAATGGATAGTAAAAATAATGTTAAACATGTTCTACCAGAGAATGTACTGGAGAACCAATAGTCAAGAGGAGATTGTTGGAATCCTATAAAAAATAATGTTAAACATGTTCTACCAGAGAATGTGCTGGAGAACCAATAGTCAAGAGGAGATTGTTGGAATCCTATAAAAAATAATGTTAAACATGTTCTACCAGAGAATGTGCTGGAGAACCAATAATCAAGAGGAGATTGTTGGAATCTTATAAAAAATAATGTTAAACATGTTCTACCAGAGAATGTGCTGGAGAACCAATAGTCAAGAGGAGATTGTTGGAATCCTGTTAATGGGTATAAAGTCGCCACATTTTGTGTCCGTCCAAGCCAGGACATAGAGTTCCAACATTACTACATGTAATGTCGTCAGTTTTTTTATGTTCAATAGGTTGAGGTCAGTGGTGATTGTTCGCTTTGTTGATATTGATGGAATTGTTTGCCATCACCGTTAAAACTTTCTTTTCATAGCATATACAATTCGTTACAAATATAATTATTTCTTTGAAAATGTGAACATTGTTTGATGTTTTCTTGCATAAATTCTCACCGTTTAAAAAAGCAATACATTGAATTGAAAGTTAGTTGTAAGCCTGTGTAAGAACAGCTTGACACAGAACAATGTTTGTTATGAATCTGATAAAAAAAATCCCTCTGGCGGGAAAGAGTTTGAGATGAAAATAACCCAATTATGTCTTAAAATCAATAATGTAATATATTCTGCATAGAAATGGATTGAAACAAACTACAGTAAAAGATACTTTGTTCTAATCAACGTCGTCCTTGATGTGTTAAAACATCCATCTTGAAACAACTAGAACGCAGAAAAGTTGTCGCATCTTATTGATTGGTGAAAACTAAATGTATCACGTGTCAATTGTATAGTCTAACCGAAATCGGTAACGTAATAATAAAGTGTTTGATTAATGTTAATTGCACCAAAGCCGTTGTAAAATAAAATCGTTTTCACCTACAGCTAAATGTGCCGTTAAATAATGTATCGCTACGTACCAATTATCTCCAATTATAGGGGTCTGTGTTCCTCATGATGATATATCACATAGTATAATTTACTATTCAGATACGATCACATAAATACCAACTGTACTAGGGGTTTCTAGGATCTAATCTATCAATCACTGTCAACTGTACATAATATGATTCAAAGCATTTGCATGGGAAATGTTCACCATAATGGCGTTCATAAACGAACATAATACAGTCAAACCTGCCCATGCGGTCACCTCTATTAAGCAGTCACCTGTATTAATAGGTCGCCTTTTTCTTGTCTCTCATAGACAATTTCATATGAATTGAACCTCTTTTAAGAAGTCACCTGTATAATAGGACCGCATTTTCTTTGTCCCAAAGCTGACCTCTTAATACAGGTTTGACTTACTTTATAAGAGAGTAAATCATATCTTAAATGAGAACGCCATGGAAACCATAAATTTCTTTTTTTAATATACATGGTGCACTTCGCGTTAAATATGTAAAAATAAACTTTTTTTTTACTTATACTGGATCTACTTTGACCGAATGAAGTAACTAAGTAACTTAACATAAAAGTTACAAAACAAACTAGATGGAAATATTTAGTTGCAATATTCATGTTTTACTAGTATAGTGTATATATGTATTCAAATTGATATCATTATCGATATCATGTTCTTCTTATTAATGAATATGGTACTTTTGACGGTTCCAAGGGAGCAACCAACGCATCAGAGTAGGACTTCTTTGGGAGATTCCTGTCGAGACGCGTTGTCATGTTATAATGCCAGTATTTAGAGAGTGCCACGCTCCTTACATGTTAAAGACAATCTTTATAGATATCTTAAAAGTGTAGGACATATTGTAACCACTACAAAAGGTTGAAACTTCGTCGCTACCCATCTCTTCATACGTTTCTATTGGTAGTCAAAAGCATGCCTCATTCCTCCCTCATTTCCCTGTTATTTCTTTTTAGTGTTCATTGATTGATATTTGGTGTTTAACCCACTTTCACCAATATTTCAGCTATATCATGGCGACCAGTTTTAGTGATGGAAGAAGCCGGAGTACCGGGAGAGAACCACCGACCATGGGCAATCAACTGGTAAACTTTAACACTTGCGACGACTGCGAGTCGAGTGCACCCTTTTTGGTAATTTACAAAGTCGGGCGCGAACCCACGCCGCATTGGTGATAGGCCTGTATGAGTTGTTAGATAATCCAACTACATAACTCATTGAGCCACCCGGGTCCCTTTTTATTATTGGACTTGTGTTCGTCTTGAATATGCATGAACTATTTGTCCTGAATGTAAAGCAACCAACAATCCATCGATCTTATTCAAGAATATTTAAACACGAGGGGACAACTCTTTTTTCTTACCTGGAAAGTTCTTCGTCTATTTCTTCTGGTTACAGCAAACATTCAATAAACTGAACTGAAAATTACTTCAACATAGATTACACAAATGTTCTGCGTAGCCTAAGCAAGCTTTCAGAAATTGTTAAATAAAGAGTACATTTGTATTTGTCACATGTTTTTGGTGAAAATCATATATATATATATCAATAGATACATACGACATGGGACGAATAACAATTTTCTATTAGTTATTGTTCAAATGTATTAAAAAATTCGGGAAAAAATTGCAGACACGTAGATATATTTCATCGTTATCTTTTCAGTGCCGATACCGAAGTATCGATGAAGGAACCATTGATTATCCTCTTTTCACATGGTGCAGTATTCTACAGTCCTCAACACAGACTACGGACTCGGTGTGGCCTCGATCTAGCTCGTTTCCCGTTCGATTCACAGACATGCTCGCTCCGATTTGGATCATGGACTTACGACACATCACGCATAAATTTTACTCATTTAGGATCCAAAGAGAATAATATCGAATACAAAGATTATCGACTCAACAAAGAGTGGGCGATTTTAGAATCCTACGCCACAAAAATAGAAAAACAATACGATGTTGGAGTAGAAAATTCATACTCTGTTATGGAGTATATGTTCCATTTACAACGAAATCCTGTTTATTATACACACATGTTTATTTTACCTGGTGTTCTTCTGGCAGCGTTGGTTCCGTTTCAGTTTATGCTTCCGCCAGAATCCAAAGAAAGAATTACTTTAGGTAAGTAAATGTTTTATTTGTTCAGGGTATCGATTGTGCCTTTTTCTATGGTTTTGATATTGTATTTTGGAACTGTTCATCATACAGTGTGTGGTATTTTTGGTTTTTCATTCTATTTGCAATTTAGCATAATAATTGGTGTTATTACATAATGATTTTATTTCAACAATTTTATTGGCTATCATGCTGTCACCTGACATTTGATATTGTTTGATTAAAACTCGTATTGACTCGCTTTCACTTTCACTTTCTATTGCATTATGTATGACGTCATAATGAAATGATTCATTTCATATTGACTTGGTTTCACTTTCACTTTTCATTTTAATGTAATAAAACAATTACAGTCTTTTGTATCGGTCAATACGAGTTTTTATGGACCTTAGAAATCAATATTCACCTCAACCTAAAGGCTTCGGTGAATATTGATTTTAAGGTCCATAAAAACTCGTATTGACCTCAACAATAGACTATAATTGTATAATATATACCAAGGGAAATCGTTGTACACGACTACTATGATGTCTTTTTAAAAACAACCTAAGCTTCAAGATAAACTATTGGCAAGCACGCATCATTTCACTAAGAAGGGAGGATTGGGCCTGAAAAACTAGTACCACCCCCCCCACCATTTCTTATTAAAGTGCTTGTGACAAACCAGGAATGTGATCGGTCATGTATGAAGAGTTTGCAGATACCAAAGGGGCAATCAGAATCCGTACATATCGAAAAAGAATAGACAACACAATGGCCAAAAGAAAAAGTACAAAAGGACAAACAAGGATCTACAAAACATACATATATTTGTTATTGTGTGAGGGGTATCATCACCTTTGCTCCAGTTTCTACGATTGTTCTATTAAATTTTGGAAGTGTTCCAACAATATGGTGGGTTGTTTTTCCCCATTGTATTATGCCTTTGAATATAGGTATTGAAATAATCTAATTTCATGAATATATTACTAAGGAGGGTATGTTATTTTTGTTATTGAAAGAATGTTAGATTTATAATCGCTCGTTTGTCAGTTTCTTCCGACAGGTTGGTGGGTTTTTCCGGATACTCCGTTTTCCTCCACCAATAAAGCTGACCGCCACGATTAAATGATATTAACCACCATAGCTTTAACCCTATAATAAACTCATTTTATATGTAGCACATCAAGTTTTTAAAAACAAATTAATATCGGTTACCAGAGGCAATAAAATTAACAAATTTTTTGCGTGAACCGCATTAGCGGTTCACCCATCCTACATTGGCGAGTTATTGAATTCGTCCAATGGGCCATTCGATTCTCTCAGTATTATGAATTCCGAAAGGCATCAACTCTTTTCATTGGTCATTTAACTAGATGGCATGATGTAAAATGTGGATATGATATCAATTTAAAGTTTCCATTATAACTTCTCGTGTCTGTTGCAAAAGTTTACAAATTGCCGTGTGGGTAACAATTATAAATAGATTAGTTATCACGATAAAATTTCGATCATAAATTAATTAGTGATAGTGTGTTATTAAAAGATAGGAATGTCTGTTAATTAAAATTAAATGTATATACAGTTACGTCTACAGTGGTGACATTTTTACATAATAAAAACAGATTTCAATAAAATAATATTTATCTGAAATGTGTATTTATAAAAAAAAAAA
>MJUT01013235.1:352036-362999 GCA_002080005.1 Gigantidas platifrons
TACATAACGCGATAGCAGTTAACTAACTCTGTCTTAAATATGATACATAACGTGATAGCACTTAATTAACTCTGTCTAAGAATATATAGGACATTACTTGGTGAATATAAACTTAGATATTAAAGTTAGTGCACACGACACGTTTTTGGGAATAACCCTCATCTCGTACGCTCAAAGTCGAAAGATTGGAAAGCCAAATAATTTTAAAAGTTTTGGAAGGAAGTAAACAAAGGGCATAACCAGGATAGCCAAAATCGGCTAAGGTCACCTATGCATGAGAGAGGAGAACCTTAGTTTGTTAGTAAACTCAATCTGCAACAACTATAGAACGTAACTCCTGGCAGAGGTTCGTAAACTATCATTTGAAACTGCAGGACATAACCTGACATAGCGTGGTTAACTCTTCTCATGAATATTATAGGATATAAACTGGCAGAAATTAGTTAACTTCCAACAAAAACTGTAGGATAAAGCATGGCAGAGGTTAGTTAACTCTACCTACATAATTATATGGCGTAACATGACCAGGGCTAATTTTACTACAAGCAAAAACTGTAGACTTACAACCTGGCAAAACTTAGTTAACTCCGTGTGCTAAAATAGAGCATAACATGGAGTCTATTTAACTACTAACTATCTCAGTAGTATATAACCTAGCAATTAACTACTAACAAAATCATTATTAGATATAACATGACAAATATCAGTTAACATTATCTACAAATATAATAGGCTGTAATCTAGCAGGGGTTATTTGAATATGCCTAAGTAACCTATAGTACATAACCTGGCAGATGTTAATTAACTCTGCCTACCAAATTAAAATGCATAATCTCACAAAGGAATCCGAATACTAGCAAAACACATGACAATGGTTGGTTAACTATATCACGATCATGTCAATGCACAAAGTAGAGCCTCCTAGTCTTATTTTATATTTTCGAAAGGTTTCTTGCCATAATATATTAAGCTATGTCTTTGTTTAATTGTAATTTAATCCTCTTATCTTTGACACAAGACTAAATTTTACAAACCTTGCATCCTGTCATTAACGCTGCAGATTCAAAACAAGCCGTGATTCTATCATTTGCCTGTTTAAGTTCTCTGCTGGTTGGTGTACGTACATAAACCTGTAGTTCAGTACTTTCAGGAATCACGTTTGGCGCATCGCCCCCTTTGGATATAATTGCTGAAATTGCACACTGTGATTAAGATGTGCATTGTCCAAATTTTCCCTACTGACATGTGTTATTTGTCATATTGTAAATGCAACAAGTAAGCAGTAATTCAAACAGAAACCAGCATGAAAGAAAAATATTTATTTGCTGAACATAAAATCTTATTTCATTACAAATAAAAAAAAAATGTAGATATCTAAATAAATGTTAATAGAGAATAACGAAGGAACAATCAAGAATAGACAATCAAGAGAAACTGTCAACGTTGTATACACAAAACGCAAGACGAAGACAAACAAAACAAAACCACAACAACACAATATGTGTTGGACACTACTATTCGCAAACAAACAAAAATAACGTAAACAAGACATGAGTCCTAATACAAACAACTGGAGGTAGATAAAGACGAAACGAATAATTTAGTGTAAAAAGAGTTTGAAGATGCAAAAGAGGTAATCAGAATCCGTAAATAGAAGACGGCAAAACAACACAAAGACCAAAAGTAAAAGGACCAAAAGGACAAACAACGATCTACATAATACTACACAGAAAACTAAGGATCAAGCAACACGAACCGCACCTAACACTGGTGGTGAACTCGGGAGCTCCGCATTTCTTGACTACCATTCATCATAGTCGATATATTTAAATGCCAAACAAGTTACATGCATTTGGAAGTAAGTAATCCAATGGACCTAAATAAGATAGTCAATATTTACTGTGGTCACATATGCATGAGGGAAAGAATGGATTATATTACTTATATTGTTGAGTCCTATGAAATCATTTACAAGAGATGACAATTTTATAATCGACATTCAGTAATCAGATAGGTAGCCATTTTTTTTAAAGAATTGTTTTAGTTTTCCTTCTTTCGGAAAGCATGTAATTGCACCTTGTCGTTGCGATAGCGAGAGCAAACCATTTTATGTGTAGCATTTCACGTTCCACATTTTTAATACAGTGGACTCATTCGATCTCCGATAAGCCGCTTCCTTGAGTAGCTCGATGTAAATATTTGATTTATTCGTATTATATTTCAGTGTAATTTATTCCTAATAATTCCAACTCTCGAAAATTTCTAAGTACAATTATATCAAAATAATGTAAATAATTAAGTGTTAGAGAACACCGAAGGGGCAATCAAACAATGACAATCCAGAGAAACTGGCAAAAGTAGGGTACACAAGACGAAAAAAAACAAAATAAAAACACAACACAATATGTGTTGGACACCACTATACGCAATCAAACATAAAACAAATAAGGTAAATAAGATTTGCGACCTCCTAACATGCGTATTTGTTGTTTCGAAATAAACATGTCAAATTAATGTATCACGTATCATTTATTAATTAAAACTTATTGTAACATAAATACGCATTTTTCCTTTGATGTTTTTATGCAGTAATCAACTTTTACAAACCATGATTTAACATGAAGATCTTAATGTTATTCCATGATTTTGACGTCACATGAGAATAATAATTAAGTATCTATGGAAGTGGGAGGAGCTTACGTCATGGTTTAATATAAAGATCTACATGTTATTCCATGGTTAACGCGGACGTCGAAGAGAACACCCTTTTGTCACTCGTGTAATTTCTGTTACAAACCATATATACCATGGATCTTACGAATGAACTTATTTAAACCAACTCATCCTTCGGATTCGTTGGTTTAAATAAGTTAATTCGTAAGATCCATGGTATATATAATACATATTTCATTTTAATATAACATGTGTTCATCTATGTATGATTCCTATCATATGTATATTAAAACTTTATTTAGCTATTTAGATTATTTAGCTTTCCAATCTTTTGATTTTGACCGTACCTGATGAAGGTTATTCCAGAAACGTGTCGTGAACACTGAATTGGATATCTACGGTTTTATTATAGTGCGATTTCTAAATTTACGACATTGTGACAATATTCGATACTTACCATGAATTCTCCATGTTGGTCTTATTTGCTGCCTCAAACAGGAAATTCCTTGGTAACATAAAACAGCAGAATCAAGGGCATTAAGTCCTTCCCATGGGGATGCCGCAGCATGGGCTGCTTTACCAGTATATCTCACCGTCATTCTGTTGGTGTAGAATTCATTGATACAAACTTAATTTTGAATTTTTTTCTATTTGATCTAATGGGAAATAATTTTTATTGATATTTACCTTATTTCATTTTCGTAAGTTACCGGAACATCTCCTCACGATGCACATAGTTGGAATTACAAGTATGTAATATATTATACTATGTAATCAGTGCCTATCACCACTAAAGCTATGAGTTCGAATCCCGCTCATGGCGAGGTTTACTCGATACAATATTATGTAATGAAGTTTGTCAGTGACCTACATCAGGTTGGTGGTTTACTCATGGTATTCCGGTTTCCTCCATCAATAAAACTGATATATCTGAAATAATGTTGAAAGTGGCGTTAATCACCATAGTCCTAACCATAACCCACACATACACATATATGCAAACATACTCACACACATTTATTTTATAGTTTCCTCGTATCAGTGAGATTCGAATCGACACCGTATTCACAATGCAACATATATTCGCTTAGCATAACAACAACCCATTTATTGTCACATTTCCCTGGATATTTGAGAATGGGAATTGTGTTATTGGGCAAAATGGGAGCCAAAACGATAACGGTTTGCTTATTAGAGTTATTATTAGTAACCGTTGACTGGACAGAGTTATTACTGATGAAAATTAGAGTAACTGTTTTATTTTCATAATTCTCAATAGTCGATACGATAGCGTAAATTTCAACATTCGCCATCACTGAGATATCTACTGATGGAAGCTTGGATACATTTCAATGAATCGGGTTCGTAATCCTGTTTGAATTTCGTGCGCGCTGAAAAAAAAATCTTGCCAGGTGCATGTACATCTCCCCGACTCCAATATATTCAGGATTACGGTGTTCTCCCACTGTTGATAACCAATCCTTGAATATCCTTATGTTACTCTCAGTTTACGCTTTGTATTGATATTTTTCATCTCCGTTTTATCGTTTTTTTTTGTATGATGTTTGCACAATAACCGGTTATTTGCCCCGGGCACTGATATGGATCGGGAACGTCTTCGTTTATCACACATGCAAAATGGTACGGATAACGTACAAATATGTGATAATAAGTGATTAACGATGTGTTTTAAAACGAGAGGACTTTTCTCAGTCATCTCTCATCGAAGGGCTAAGCCCTGAGATGAGAGATGACTGAGAAACGTCCTCGAGTTTTAAAAAACATCTTTAATTATTTTATCGCTATTCTGTATTCATAATTAAATTATTTTTGTTGAGATACTGACATTTTTTTTAAACACAATTAATATTTTATATCGTTAATCACTTAATTATCAAGAATTTGGTAATGTGACGTCATTATAACGTCATATTAGAAAACAAGGTACTACTACGTGCGTCCTTGACTACGCTTAGCGATTAGCGATAATTGGAATCATCTCATGAGCCTACCACAGGGACCAGATGAGTTTTTTCATGTACCTATATACCAACAAGGGTACGAACTCGGCAGTATTCAAAATTTAGGTATGTCTTGTTTAACTGAGTAGAAAAAAATACCAGAAATTTTAGACTTATAAAGGTGATATAGACTGAAAGCTGAATATGTTTTCTTTAGAAAAAAACTTATTTGAACCCCGTACGTCCAAAAATAAAAAAGTTACAGCAGACCAAATTCGTACTTTCTGCTAAAAATGGCTAGGTCGGACAAAACGGTGGCCAGCTAACTTTCACATGACTGGAATGAAACTGAAACGAGCGTCCTGATTGGTCGAGTTGAAGGTCGTTAAAAATATCGACAAATCAGGACGCTCGTTTCAGTTTCATTCTTAATTTTTTTTTAAATGGCGGTTCAGAATGATAGATATTCGCATTAGATAAAAGGATAATACTAAGTGATTTGGACATAAATTCTACGAAAAGGTAGGAATTTTTTATTCAATTTATCGATTGGAAGAGACGTCGCAAGTAAATACACGACATTGCATTGCAGATAAGCCTTCCAGTCATGTGAAAGTTAGCTGGGCACCCTTTTGTCCGACCTGGCCATTTTAGCAGAAAGTACGGACTTGGCCTGCTGTAACTTTTTATTTTTGGACGTACTGGGTTCAAATAAAAAAAAAAAAAGTTTTTTTCTAAGGAAAAAATATTCAGCTTTCAGTCTATATCACCTTTATACGTATAAAATTCCTGGTATTTTTTCTACTCAGTTAAACAAGACATACCTAAATTTTGATTACTGTCGAGTTCGTACCCTTGTTGGTATATAGGTATACAAGTACATGAAAAAAAACTCATCTGGCCCCTGTGGGGCTTACGTGATATGAAATATATCGGTTTTAAACATCAAAGGGAAAATAAACAAAATAGCGATAAATATATCTATATGCATTAGTCTGATAGACTCAGATCGACGTCCACTCCTCAAATCGGCGTTCACTGACATCATTATCTCAAATAGGATATTCTCAAATCGGCGGCCTTTCCAAACTCGCATCTCTATAGGCCCGTTTACACGATCAAAGTTTGCCATAAAAAAATAATTGTAATGACAGTTTTGTTTTGCGTGTTTTTTTTATCTGTTTCTTAAAGTTGTTGGTTTTTTTTTGCTTTGTGTGTTTTTAAAGCATTTCCCCATTCATTAATATTATTTAGGGTTAAGTTTAGGGTTAGGGTTAAGGTTAGGATTATGGTTATGGTTAGGATTAGGGTTAGGGTTAGGCTTAGGCTTAGGCTTAGGGTTAGGTTTAGGGTTAGGGTTAGGGTTAGGGTTAAGGTTAGGTTTAGGTTTAGGTTTAGGGTTAGGGTTAGGTTCAGGGTTAGGGTTAGGGTTAGGGCTAAGGTTAGGGCTAAGGTTAAGTAAGGATTAGGATTAGGGTCCGCCAAAGTAGAATGTACAATGTACTCTGAATCTGGTCTTGTCCCTTCTTCATCATTGTTTCAAAACCATGTCCTAACGGGAGTGAGGTCATTAGAAGTATACGTCAGTGACGTAATTGGACGTCGATTTGAGAAAGTGAAAAACTGCCATATATTTGAGAATTGGACGTCGATTAGAGGCTGGACGTCGATCTGAGTCTTACACATATATTGTCAAATAGCCACAATAGTCTTACATGTATTCCGTCCTATGGATATGACTGATAATAAAATGAAATACAACAAAATACCACACTTTCGGAATAATGACAAAATCCAATCTAAAAATCGTAGAAACAAAGTAAAAAATCATTCTTCTCACACACATATTATACATGACCGTTTCCTGGTTTGGTACAGGCGTTTCAATAAAAAGTGGCGTGGTCAGCTAGTTTTATGGACCCAGATATCCCTTCTTATTGAAATGATGCGGTCATACAGGTATTTTCCATCCGAGTAAAATGAAAGTTCGCTTATATATACGTGTAATAAAAACGTAGACACGTTTCTGGATTAACCTTCATCAGGTACACTCAAAGTCGAAATTGGAAAGCAAAATAATTATAAAGTTTTGGGAGCAATAAAATATCTATCTTTGACCATAATTATCTGGACATTATCTACAAACCTTTCACGAGCTATAATGATAGGTGATATGTCATCACTTGGTGTAGGGTGTGCCATCATGGCTACATCAATACCATCAAATACATGTTCTTTTAGCAGGACAATTTTACCGCCTTTGCCTTCTTCTGCTGGTGTACCAATAACTGATAACTATAAACATAATAAATATATATTTGGAATAATATAAACATAATATCAACAGTCTGAATAAAAACGTAGATATCTAATTTACTGTGCACGATACTTTTCTGGAATAGTTTCCATCAGGTGACACTCACAGTCAACACATTGGACAACCACATAGAGGGCAATACAGCCAAAGGGCCTAAACAGAAGAGTTTGAAGATACCAAAGGGGTAATCAGAATCTGTATATCGAAGAGAAACAGACAACACAATGGCCCAAAGAAAAAGTACAAAAGGACAAACAAAGATCTACAAAACATACATATAAAACTAAAGATCGAGTAACACGAACGCCACTAAAAACCGGGGTTGAACTAGTTACATATGCCTGGAGAGAATTACATTAAAATAGTTTTGATAAATTACACTATTTGGGAACTAAATTTCAATATCAATATTAATATAGTTAATCATGTCAATGTCGAAATACTGATTACTGAGCGGATTATACCATTGAGGACACATAGTCCATGAGCACAGGTATCGACCCAGTGATAGAAATAATAGAGATATATTTTTAGATGCGCATGCCGGCCGACAGGAATAAAAATAACCTTTATCAGGTATGACCAAAGCAAAAAAAAAAAAATGGAAAGCCAAATAATTTTTGAGCAAGGTAGCAAAAAAACCTAAAGTGTAAAGCCAAAATCAGCTACGATCACCTATGTCTGTGGGAGGTAAACCAAGTTATAATGATAATGACATTATATTTGAAATGTAAATTTCAATAATTTTCACAATCTAACTGCAAACATTTTTATTTTCTCTCATTATATATGTAAACCGTACACATGCAGAAATTGGTATAGAATTCTGGCTTTAACCATAAAGTTTGTTATGACTTGTAGTAGACCAACGCTTGGTTATTTTAGACAACATCTAAAAACATAGGCGATATACATTATATTATTTGCTACATATAACAACATACAATATGTTTTCTTCTTTTACCACGTAGTAATTATACAATCAATAAGTCATGCTGTGAAATAATATCCCTCTTTTCATTTCATTTTGAAACCAGACATCAGATTAATTTTGAAATATGATACACTTTCTATATAACTCTGGGATAAAATTAGAGTGATACGTTTATTTACACTGAAAGCACATATAATTGATCTACAAGAGGAGATTACTATTGAAAGGTAATACGCATGCACGACAACATATTGTGTTTATGTTACATGTAAGTATCAGCGCGAACGACGCGTTTCTGGAATAACCTTCATCAGTATCCTTAAAGTCGAAAAATTGGAAAGGCAAATAGCTTTAAAATAAATAGGAGCAATAAAGCCAAAACGAAAAGGCCTAAAGAGGATAGCTAAAATAGGCCAAGATCACCTATACTTGAAGGGGATAACCTTAGTTTTTATAATAATTACATTATTGTGTATCTGTCAATGTCAGAGACAAATATATCTAATAAACGATTTCAATGCCGAAACACTGACTAATGGGCGGATGATATCTCGAGGACAAATATACCACCAGCAACGCTACTGACCCAGTGATAGCAATAAAAACGTAGATTGACATGATTTTATGCATAGTCTTCGAAAGTTATAGACAAATGCAGACAAACGTTATTAAATAATATTGTTTCCTTCCCTATTAATGTTGTTTGTATCTCTGTTCTGAATATATTTTGGAACGGTGAGCGAGATATTGTTGTCTAACTCCAAGTGAGTTATTTGTTAGTGATGTCGCAGAGAGAACAAGTTGAATTTCCATGCGCTGTTGATTATTTTCGCTTTCTACTATACCAACAAGCTTATCTTCACTTTTTAAGTGTTAACTCGCTGAAACAGCAGTCCGCTCTGACTTGAACCTACCGTGGCTGGAAACTGCGATATATCGCACTCACAGTGAACACAAGAACCATTACCAAACCCGATGCAGTTATATATCGGAAGAAATTGAATGGCATGAGTTTATGCATAAAGTTTCATTCCCTGTGTATGATTGGAGTTTTAACTTCTGTCTATATATAGCAATGCCACCAACGTGGGAGGCAACTCAAACTTCGTGGATAAATCTATACACATAAAATTACCTTGCCCATTGGAGTACCATTTGCTTTGAATGCAGCTTGTATCCCTAGGCCAGCAGCAACACCAACCTCTGCTATCAGGTTGTGTCCACATGCATGTCCTATCTCTGGTAAGGCATCGTACTCACATATGACTGCTATATGAGGTCCATGTTCTGTGGAACCGATTTCAGCTCGGAAGGCAGTCTCTATTTTATACTTTCTAAACACTGTAAAGCCTTTTCTTTCTAATATATCTGTCAATACTTTATGTGCATGGTATTCTTCATATCCTAATTCTGGATTACACCATATTTCATTACTTAGTTTATAAAGCTCCTCCGATGCATTTTCTATGGCTGTACAAGCGGCTTGTTTTAGTTTGTCCATGTTTGTGCATGAGGTTGAATTAAGTAATGTATATATTCATTATAAATACGGCTTGCTTTGAATAAATTGTAAGAAATAGTTTTGTTCTAGTTTGAAAGGGCATACATTAGAACAATAATAATTGACACATAAAGGTTTTGTTAAGTGCAGCAAGACGTACTCATGTTCTAGTAAGAGGAGAACTAATTGATATTAATATGTAGACTGACACCCTAAATACATAACAAAATGTTCTCTTATCTCAACTATTAAGTTGATAGTGCACTTTTTGTACTTAATAAGTAAGAAGGGTGTGTATGTAATAGAACATAGAAAGACTATCCAACCTTACACAAGTTAAAGCAAAGGAATAAGAGTTTGAACATACCAAAGGGGTATTCAGAATCCGTAAATCGAAGAAGAACAGACAACGTAATGGCTAAAAGAAAAAGGACAAAAGGACAAACAGCGATCTATAAAACATACACATAAAACTAAAGATCGAGTACCACGAACCCCACAAAGAATCGGGCGTGAACTCAGGAGCTCCACAAAAGTAAGAAAGGATGTGGTGTGATTGAACATAAAAGACTATCCAACCTTACACAAAGTAAAGTAAATCGCTGTTCTACATTTTACAGTCACAGAAGGGTATTCAATAATGAACATAGCTCATACCAATAAATAAGTGTCAAATCAAGTATTCTAGATTTTATTATTTTTTCATATTGATAAATATAGATTCGTTCATTTCCAATAAAATAAACGTATAGCAATCCATTAGTACAAAAAATTTGAAGTCTATATGAGTTTGTTGTTCTATTCTTTGCTTCCAGATCTGTACTTGGAAAGGTTTGAAAATACTAAAGGTAATCAGAAGACGTAAATACTAAAGGTAATCAGAAGACGTAAATACTAAAGGTAATCAGAAGACGTAAATACTAAAGGTAATCAGAAGACGTAAATACTAAAGGTAATCAGAAGACGTAAATACTAAAGGTAATCAGAAGACGTAAATACTAAAGGTAATCAGAAGACGTAAATACTAAAGGTAATCAGAAGACGTAAATACTAAAGGTAATCAGAAGACGTAAATGAAAAAGGGGGCGGATAATACAATGACAAAATGAAAAAGTACAAAAAGACAAACAATGATCCACAAAACACTGCACAGAAAGCTAAACATCGAGCAACATGGACCCAACGAAAACCGGAGATGACCCCAGGTGCTCCCTGCTTACTACTGACATGTTTTGTGTGGAGGATGACCCCCATATTGATCAAATGTATGTATGAGATATGCGGATAAAGATAAAATCTGTTTAACAGGGTGTCGATCAGTAATTGAGCAGTATATGTTGATTTAAAGCAAACATTTGGAACAATTACATTTGGTGTGGTTTTGTTAGAGTTGTGTTGTTATGTTCATTTTTAATTAGTCTTTCACATTGTTTATCTTTATCTGGCATTAATTAATGTCAAATATATATTGGTCTAGATCTCTTAAGTTTTAAATAGTCAAATAGAATGTCATATCATCATGCGAAACCTTCTATTTCACAGTGACATAGAATAAAAGTTTTGACGTATTCCTCCTT
>MJUT01013235.1:370897-403822 GCA_002080005.1 Gigantidas platifrons
ATACCTAACATACTAGTAATTGCTCATTTGGCGTTAAACAACTATTCTATTTGAGGTAGCGCCACTTTTATTAACAATAAATATTTCAATTGTTTCGTGACCATAGGTTTTATTAGTGGAGATGACCGGATTATAAGGGGAAACCTACCGACGAGCTGCAAGTCAATGGTACAATTTACCAAATAAAGTTATATCGAGTAATGACTAAATAATGTCCTTGAAACAGCTGTCAATTTCTTAAAGACCCTGTTCTGTGTCTGATTACGTGCTGTCGGTTCCTTTTAATTATCAAAACACAGTTAATATAATTATCAATGTCCATGCCTCGTTTGTTATATATAATATACATGAAGTATTAGACAAATTACAAAATACAAATTGGCATGGTACCTACCACCTAAATACTTAGACTGTCGCATTTGTGTCTTACCTTACCAAAGGGTACTCCAGCTTTTTCAAAAGCAGCTTGTACGCCAATGCTGGTAGCTACACCAGCCTCTGCTATCAGGTTGTGTCCACAAGCATGTCCAATCTCTGGTAAAGCGTCGTACTCACATATTACTGCGATATTAGGCCCGGAATCGAATGATCCTAGCTCTGCTTTAAATGCTGTATCGACAATATATTTCCTTGTGACATCAAAACCTCTCTTTTCAAGGTAATCAGTGAGTATTTTGTGAGCATGATGCTCTTCATAATTAAGTTCCGGGTTACTCCAGATTTCTTTGCTAAGTAATTCAAGTTCATCTGCAGCTTCTTCAATTGCCTGACATGCTGCTTGCTTAAAGTCGTTCATCTTGACATGGATGTTATCAAACTTAGTGTGCACGTGACATTGTCTTGATCTATTTATATACATGATTTATAAGTAGCGATGACTTTTTTAATATATTGTTGTGGCGTGCATGTCAGGCGATCAAATACGGAAGTTTACGGGCAAATGCACTTGGAAAAATATTTAAAACTTTTTACACGATCAACGTTTTACAATCATATACTAGTACATATAAACGCGTGTCTTGGTTATTCGTTATTATATAAAAATGTCGAGACGTCTAGGGAAGGCATAAATGATTGGATTTATGTTATATATTAACCTAATTCTAAAAAGGTGTCAAACGTTTTCTTTGAATCTGAAATAAATCGACCTATAACTGTTATATCATTCTCCGTTGCATGGGAAAGTTCGTCCTTACTCGACAGGATTTCTATGTACTCTTGTGTACCCAAACCCTTTGCAAATTCAAAGAGCCTCTGAGACTTACAGTTAGTGACATGATTTTACATACAATTGGTTATAAGACAGTTGTAAACATCACTCGATTTTAAAGGTCACATACGTTATAGAGTATGATTGGTTAAATAGTCGTGTACATTACGCTATATTAAAGATCAACACGGATAAAAGAACAAGTCTGCGAAAAGAGTGGCACAGTCTGTACCTATAGGAATGCCGATAATCTATTAAAATTTACGCCCACAAAACATAACAAGTATGCTGTCAATCAGAAACTCAAGCATTTTGATGATGTCAATTTCAGAGAATGATTTGCTAAAATCAGAGAGTTTTGTTTTACAAAATCAAATTTGCATTTTCCTAAGACAAAATATTTGTATCTACATTGGTCATTCTGTTTTGTGGAGCAAAGTTGAATTCTTGTTGTCTGTTGGAAATAATTGTGTAATAAAAACGTAGATATTTGACTGCATTTCTGAAATAACCTGCATCGAGTACGCTCATAATCAACAGATTGGGAAGCTTGTATTGTGGGTGCAAATAAACCAAAGGGTTTTAATAGTACAGCCAAAATCGTCTATGGTTACCTGTGTCTGATCGAAATTGACTTTAGTTTAAATCAATTACATTATTTGGGACATGTAATAAAAGAAAAGATATATATTTAGTGCGCACTCTGTGTTTCTGGAATAACCTTCATCAGGTACGCTCGAAGTCAAAATATTGGAATATCAAATAATTAAAAAGAATACCGAAGTGCCGAAATAGAATAGCCAAAATCTACTGATGTCATCTATACCTGAGGGCATCTTCGCTAGCCAAGGGTTACGATCCGCTCTACTCATCTTCACCCTTGGCATCATTAGACGGATTTTCGAGGTCACACGGTGACGGTTTATATGTAATGCAGCTAGTGGTAGCAGCAACCAAGAATGCGCTTTACAAAATGCACATGTTCTGTAGGAAAAATGTCAACAAGATAAAAATGGATGAGATTTGCAGGATTTCCCACGAGTGACTACCAAAAAAACACCGAAGAACAATTTTTGGGGACACGTTTTCGGTTTTCAACGCAATTTTCAGGGCATTCAAACGAAAGGCAATGAAAGCCTCGCGTCCATTGGCTGAAAATGACATCATTACAAGGGGCGTAACTGTCAAAATCCAGCAGATGGCAGTACGCGGGAATTACGAAAATCTGTCTAACGATGCCAAGGGTGAAGATGAGTAGAGCGGATCGTAACCCTTGGCTAGCGAAGATTACCTGAGGGAGGAGAATCATAGTTTTTATAATAATTAGGAACTGTAAATTTCAATAATAATTAAGTTTATCGTTAAAGGATAAACGAATTTAATAAAAGTGAACTTAGTCTTAACTTAAGTTTTAGAATTTTGAAATTCCGAAAACCGGATTGTCTCCGGATCGTGCCCGTCATTTATGCAATCTGCGACGTCACACATTCCCAGCATCCAATTTTCGGAAACAGGCACATTGTCAACCGCGATTTAATTTGTCCCTGATATGCTCAATGGGATTCAAATCCGGTGAGTTTGGTAACCAATCCATTGGTCATCACTGTTCTGCTGATAAAAAGCCATAGATACTCAAGAAAGTTATGGTCTTCTATAGTCTTGTTGAAGCGGAAAGGCAGATTCCTTCTGGTACAAAAATTGGACGACATCTGAGGTTAAACTTGCGTCTCTACATCAGACATAGCGCAATTCCTGCTAAAACAAATCTTATGCGAATGATACCAGATGAATTTCAATTTATTTCCATTACAAAGTTGCTAGTTTATATCAAGGGATAACGCTATTCATTGAGGCATAATCAGACAAAGATAGACAATCTTCTTATTGTAACAGTATTCTTATTGGACGCCAATGTAACAGTAGAGCATGTTTTACCTCTGACAAATGCAATGTCCCCGATGGGATTCGATCCCGGGACCTCCGCATTGTAAGCCACCGCCCTAACCAATTGAGCTAAAGGAGATCTCCACTAACGCAGTTGGCAGAGGTGGTTATGAACCTACCACGGTTCCTATAACCTTAGATAGGTGAGCGTTCCCGTTACATTATGCATATTATCTTTTTAGCGACAACAAACTAATGTCTGCAAAATCTCATGCATCCTTAATACATGTACCATTAAATTGCTCCAAATTAACTCTCAAGTAACTATTGAATGACAGAGGTCTAAATCGAAACCTACATATTTGTTTTCCGTGTTGTCTACTTGTAAAGATATATAAGATCTCTATATTTTGGCACTCGTGGCTTACTAAAATACGATAAATAAATCACAGGGACAATTTAATGTAATTAGCTGTAGAACATAGAAAGACTATCCAACCTTACACAAGTTAAAGCAAAGGAATAAGAGTTTGAACATACCAAAGGGGTATTCAGAATCCGTAAATCGAAGAAGAACAGACAACGTAATGGCTAAAAGAAAAAGGACAAAAGGACAAACAGCGATCTATAAAACATACACATAAAACTAAAGATCGAGTACCACGAACCCCACAAAGAATAGGGCGTGAACTCAGGAGCTCCACAAAGGTAAGAAAGGGTGTGGTGTGATTGAACATAAAAGACTATCCAACCTTACACAAATTAAAGTAAATCGCTGTTCTACATTTTACAGTCACAGTATTCAATAATGAACATAGCTCATACCAAAAAATAAGTGTCAAATCAAGTATTCTAGATTTTATTATTTTTTCATATTGATAAATATAGATTCGTTCATTTCCAATAAAATAAACGTATAGCAATCCTTTAGTACAACAAATTTGAAGTCTATATGAGTTTGTTGTTCTATTCTTTGCTTCCAGGTCTGCACTTGGAAAGGTTTGAGGCGATGAGAACCTTAGTTTTAATAATAATTAGAAACTGTAAATTTCAATAATAAATATATCTAATAAACCATGTCAGTGCCGAAACCTTGACTGTGGGGTGAATGATACCTGCTTACTAAAAATCCATATGCAGAGGTATCGACCCAGTGATAATAATAAAACGTAGATTCAGACTTTAAAATAATGATATAGAAGTCAAATGTTTTATTACTATAACTTGAGTTCAGTAATCTTGATAGTATGTTTTACAACAAAATCACACTTTCACAAATGTTAACAAAAACTCAATAACATGTTTCTTCATCATTGACACTGAATGACATTTACATGATAATTATAAAAACGTATATGTCCAATTCAGTGCATAAGACGCGTTACGGCCTGTAGAATATTGTTACACTCCTCCAGCAGTGTTTGTCAGATTTGCCACAGTGATTGTCTGTGTCGGACACCGCGATTTAATTTGTCCCTGATATGCTCAATGGGATTCAAATCCGGTGAGTTCGGTAACCAATCCATTGGTCATCACCTTTCTGCTGCTAAAAAAGCCATAGATATTCAAGAACGTTATGGTCTTCTATAGTCTTGTTGAAGCGCAAAGGCAGATTCCTTCTGGTGCATAAAGTGGACGACATCTGAGGTTAAACTTACGTCTCTATATCAGACATAACGCAATTCCTGCTAAAACAAAATTTTATGCGAATGATACCAGATGAATTTCAATTTCCCTCCATTACAAAGTTGCTAGTTTACATCAAGGGATAACGCTATTCATATCGGAAAATGATAGACAATCTTCTTATGCAAAATATTTGTTTAATGATACCAAACTAATGTCTGCAAAATCTCATGCATCCTTACCATTAAATTGCTCCAAATTAACTTTCAAGTAACTATTGAATGAAAGAGGTCTAAATCGAAACCTACATATTTGTTTTCCGTATTGTCTACTTGTAAAGATATACAAGATCTCTATGTTTTGGCTCTTGTGGCTTACAAAAAAAGATAAATAAATTATAGGGACCATTTGATGTAATTAGCTGTAGCTAAACGAAAAGTTCCTGCAAACATTGCACAAGTTTATAAATCAACTAAGACGAATATTATTCTGATTTGTCGTGATTTTATTTGAAACGAAAACCATCTTGATAATTTTTATAAAAGTCAAAAAGAGAACATATCACCACAGTAATATTATAGTTATTGTGATTTTGTGATGAATTCAACAAATTCTTCTGTTATTTCCTTCAGAATTCCACTGTCTTTGTACAAGTCAATACATGTTAAAGCCATAGATTTTCCTTGGGCAATGGTAGGTTGTTGAGCATTTGGGTCACCTGGAATAGCAACAATTAGTAAAACATTACACATCATGTATATATAACGAAAAACAAAACAAAAATACGACATCATCTGCCGGAACGTCTCCAATCGGAAAATCGTATAAATTGACACACTTTACACATATATACATTACCGCTTACTTTCTTTACTTGGTACAAGCACTTCCAAAAAAGGTGGCGGGATCAAATTAGATCACTGGCCCGAATATCTTAGTGAAATTATGTAAACTTCACTTGTTCAAAATGATGAAAACGCAAAGGTAGAAGAGATTTTCCAGCTAAGAACCGATCCTTGTACAAAAAACAACGATAATTCTAAATAGTAGGAAAAATAGCTGTGAATCTATAAGACTTTTACAATTACACAATAAGTTTCTCTCAATTTAAAAATCCTTACTCAATTTTGCGATGGCTTATTTCCCTGAATAGCACACTTTGAATCTTTGTAATGTCAGGTTTTTTTTACCCTTCTTAAGTTTACCTATTGAAATATGATAAGCTTATTATCATTTGAATTAAGCTGTTTACACTAAAAATAGCATATATTCGTATTACAACAAACCTGATGCTACAGTAAATTCCTTTGTATGGTTTGCACCTTTAGTCTCTAACGCATAGAACGGGTGTATGCTAGGAACAGTATAAGAAACGTTTCCCATGTCTGTAGAACCACCGTTGGGTCGATCTGGTGACTCAAATTTCACACCTAACTTTTCCGCATTATTTCTGAAGACATCTGCCATTCGTTTGTTTGTAACAAGATTAAGGTGTGGTGTTTCTGCGAATGTATATTCTACCTGCAAAATTGAATGTAAAAATTAGCCAACTGTGATTGAAAAAGATCGAATCTCATTCTTACCCACAATCAAAATTAAAATGTCTGCTGTAGCTATCTGTGGTAATGCAAACATCGCTTTTGTTTGATTAATGCCCTTAATGACTTTCATTAAATGACAGAGGGTCGGGATCACATACAGTGGTTTAACCCTGACGCTATGTTGTGCCATTTACCACCCCACCAGTTTTGTTCCTGTTCCTACCTAGGACCTGTGCTTCAATCTATCTCTGTTATTGTCATTGTGAGTTTTAAGTTAATGGTTTGCAAGAATAGTAGTTCGTGTTGTTATGAATACTATATTTTTCTAAAATTCACCAATGTCAATTGTCATCAGCATATCGGTTTGCAAATGGAAGAAACAATTAATTCAAAGTAACTAACCTGACAGCCAGTACCTGTAGCAGCAGATTCAAAACACGCTCGCATTTTCCCTCTCAATTGGACCAGTTCTTTTTTACTTGGTGCTCTGAAGTAATACTCTAATTCCGTGTAGTCTGGTATGATATTTGGTTTGACTCCGCCATGCTTTATTATTCCTGTCAATTCAATTAAAATATTAGTTATATTAGAACTTCGATTTATGGTTTCTGAGTAACCCCTTGTTTTTGTTTTTGTTTTTGTTTTTTTTCTGAAGAGTTTAATGAGCTACTGTAACACTCCCATGTATTCTTCCTAAATAAAATGAGCAGTATTTTGTGGAATAATTCGACAAGATAATCATTCCTTTTAACCTTAAACTTAAATTTGTCTTAATATTATTTACATTATGGAATAACTTCCACACCGTTCTTTGTATCAATTCATATTTTTTTCATCTACACATACATTATGGGAAAACAAATTATATTGGAAAATGTTCTCCAGATATAAATATATATAAAACCGGTACAACCTCATCATATGTTTGTTTCTGTCACAAACAACCCAGGACCTGGAATTCGTGGTCTTTTCGTGTTCAATGATTTGAGGAGAGAGGTAGTTGTTCGTTTTGTTGATATTGCTTGAATTGTTGACCATCAATGTTTAAGCTGTACTTTGGATTTCTCTGGAGATTCGACCACGTCTGTATTTCAGGTGTGAATCAAGCTCATTACGTATTTATCAAGGACACTATATATTGTATGTATATACTGTCGACTCTATTTTTGGCTTCAGGGAAACTTTCATTCCCTATGATTAGTCAGTATGTAATGTCTACTATAGGTTCACCACCATCCAGCAGGTACAACAATGAAAGAACAACGAAGCAACGTCGCGACGTTGTATGAACGATGTTTTAATATTGAAATGATGTCATGTGCCTGCTAGGTAAGTAATTATGTATTTATATAAATACTGAATTCAATTCAATTTTATAATCACGTATTAACAAGATCAGTTAATAATTAATAACCTTGAACTCGCCATTCTGGTTTCATCTGTTGTCTAAGGCAAGACACGGTTTGATAACATAATATAGCAGCATCAAGGGCATTAACTCCTTCCCATGGAAATGCAGCAGCATGGGCAGATTTCCCTGTGTATTTCACTGTCACCCTGCAATAGTTTAAAATACACAAATATTAAACAAGAGAAAGCAGAAGGAGTAATCCGGAATGCACAATCTAAAGACACTGGCAACATTTGGCACAAGAGAAAGACAATAAAAAAACCACAACATATATAAAAAAAAAGATTAGTAACACAGACTGCGCCAAGAAAGAACGGGAGTGAACCCAGGTACCCACGAAGGGTCAACGAACATCGTAGTGGACATCACAATACGGGCAAGTATATTTGTATATATCTAATGACTGAACTCATTGCGATTTCAACATTGCTACATTTTCTGCTTCTCTGTTAAATACACAGTATATAAGTTCTAAGGTCTAAACCCAAAGTTAGGATAATGTGTCCAAGTCATTCGACAGGTCTATGTGTGAATTGTTGTTTCTGTGAGCTAGCGCTACAAGACATCACCATAATCTCATCAACAAGTATCTTTTCAGCATTGTATACTAGTAACTGATAACAAATCAGATGTATCACGTAATCACGTTTCCCTTGTCCTAAGTTTTACTGATTGCTTAACATTCTTCTTTTCTTCTATTAGAGAAGGTATGGTCTCTTATCTTACGGTTGGTTAGTATTTTTTTCTTTTTACAAAATTATTCAAATATATGCATTGGTCGATTCCTAATGAATGCTCTGTCTAAACTGTTATTGTAAAAAGACATATACTAGTAGTCTACTCTTTCCATCACAATTCGATTTGTTATATTAACTAATAAAATCACCAACATACATGTCTATGCCAATCATAGCGGTATGTGATACTGTTATTGCACCAGGGTGAACCATCATCGCGACATCGACATCATCAAACACACCGGCTTTTATCAATTTTACTTTACCGCCTCCTCCTTCTTCTGCTGGTGTTCCCAATACTGTTAACTGCATTACAAATATATGTCATGAAATATAAGAACATATATTTGAAACAAATGGGGCCGTCGTGGTCATGATCGTATGGTAGTTGGATCTACAAATACCTGTGCAATCAATGCTTATCACCACATGGTTTTCTCCGTGCAATCCGGTTTCCTCCACCAATAAAACTGACCGCAGCGATATAACTGAAATATTGTTGAAACACCATCAACCGAAAAACTATATTTGAACTCGAAAGAATGGAATTGTCAATTAAAAATATAACATAACATATTAGTTTAGTTTACTTTAAGCATATTTTATTGTCCAAAGACATGACAATAGCATGAGAAACAAGTTTTACAATTTATAACATCTTTTCTTTTATATAAAAAATATACAGATATAATTGTTTCAGTCTGTTAGCACTATAGAAATCCAACTATTAATGTTGTTCTAATACAAAGAGGACATCGTCTCATCTAATATAACTTGTTCTTCCCATGATATACCTAACATAATTGCTCATTTTGCGTTAAACAACTGTCCTATTTGAGGCTTAACGCCGCTTTTATTAACAATAAATATTTCAATTGTTTCGTGACTATAAGTTTTATTAATGGAGAGGACCGGAGTATAAGAGGAAACCTACCGACGTGCTGCAAGTCGATGGTACAATTTACCAAATAAAGTTATATCCAGTAATGACTAAATATTGTCCTTGAAACAGCTGTCAATTTCTTAAAGACCCTGTTATGTGTCTCATTTCCTTTTAATTATCAAAACACAATTAATATAATTATCATAGTACATGCCTCGTTTGTTATATATAATATACATATAGTATTAGACAAATTACAAAATACAAATTGGCATGGTACCTACCACCTAAATACTTAGACTGTCGCATTTGTGTCTTACCTTACCAAAGGGTACTCCGGCTTTTTCGAAAGCAGCTTGTACGCCAATGCTAGCAGCTACACCAGCCTCTGCTATTAGGTTGTGTCCACAAACATGTCCAATCTCTGGTAAAGCATCATACTCACATATTACTGCGATGTTAGGTCCGGAATCTGATGATCCTAGTTCTGCTTTAAATGCTGTGTCGACGATGTATTTCCTTGTGACATCAAAACCTTTCTTTTCAAGGTAATCAGTGAGTGTTTTGTGAGCATAGTGCTCTTCATACTTAAGTTCCGGGTTACTCCATATTTCTTTGCTAAGCAATTCAAGTTCATCTGCAGCTTCTTCAATTGCCCGACATGCTGCTTGCTTAAAGTCGTTTATCTTGACATTAGCGTTATCAAACTTAGTGTGCACGTGACATTGTCTTGATCTATATATATACATGATTTATAGGTAGCGATGACTTTTTTAATATATTCTTGTGGCGTGCATGCCAGACGATAAAATACCGTAGTTAACGGACAAATGCACTTGGAAAAATATTTAAAACTTTTTACCTGATCAACGTTTTACAACAATATACAAAGTATATGAAATAAAAACGCGTGTCTTGGTTATTCGTTATTATATAAAAATGTCGAGAAGTCTGGGAAAGGCATAGATGATTGGATTTATGCATATATTAACCTAATTTTAAAAAGGTGTCAAACATTTTCTTTGAAACTGAAATAAGTCGGCCTATAATTGTTATATCATTCTCCGTTGCATGGGAAAACTCGTCCTTACTCGATAGGATTTCTATGTATTCTTGTGTGCCCAAACCCTTTGCAAATTCAAAGAGCCTCTGAGACTTAGAGCTAGTGACATGATTTTACATACAATTGGTTATCGGACAGTTGTAAACATCATTCGATTTTAAAGGTCACATACGTTATAGAGTTGTGATTGGTTAAATAGTCGTGTACATTACGCTATATTAAAGATCAACTCGAATAAAAGAACAAGTCGGCGAAAAGAGTGGCAGTTTGTACCTATAGGAATGCCGATAACCTACTAACATTTACACCCACAAAACATGACAAGTATACTGTCAATCAGAAACTCAAGCATTTTGATGATGTCAATTTCAGAGAGGGTTTTATTTTACAAAATAAAAGTTGCCTTTTCCTAAAACAAGATATTTGTATCTACATTGGTCATTCTTTTTTGTGGAGTAAAGTTGAATTCTTGTTGTCTGTCGGAAATAATTGTGTAATAAAAACGTAGATATTTGACTGCATTTCTGAAATAATCTTCATCGAGTACGCTCATAGTCAAAAGATTGGGAAACTAAGAGTGCATTTTTTTCTAACACAAACGATACAAACGACTACGCGCGTACACGTTTAGAACATTTTTTTCTAACACACGTTTGCAAAGTTTGCACAAACTTTGACAAACTATGCAGAAGGTATGTATAATATTATTGATCTCAAATTAATGGGTGGTCAGAGCATAAAACGGGGACCCGGGTGGCTCAATGAGCTAGGTCGCTGGCTCTAACAACTCACACAAGCCTATCACCAATACGGCGTGGATTCTTGTCCGGCTTTGTAAATTATGAGTTTATTTACCAAAAACATGTGTATGCATATTATCAGGTCAAACAGGGTCAGTAAACTCTGATTAAACGATGTATTTGTTTCTACTTTTGCAGCGTTTAACAAACGACACACAACGTTTGCAAAACTTTGGTTAGAAAAAAATGCACTCTAAGCAATTTAAAAGTATTTTGGGTGCAAATAAAACAAAGATATTTAATGTGACACACAAAATCGTCTATGTTACCTGTGTCTGACTGAGATTGACTTTAGTTTAAATCAATTACATTATTTAGGATCTGTAATGAAAGAGAAGATATATATTTGAGTGCGCACTCTGTGTTTATGGAATAACCTTCATCAGGTACGCTCGAAGTCAAAATATTGGCAAATCAAACAATTAAAAAGAATACCCGAATTGCCGAAATAGAATACTAGTAGCGAAAATCTACTGATGTCATCTATACCTGAGGGCATCTTCGCTAGCCAAGTGTTATGTTCCGCTCTACTCATCTTCACCCTTGGCATCGCTAGACGGATTTTCGAGGTCACACGGTGACGGTTTATATGTAATGCAGCTAGTGGTTGCAGCAACCAATCAGAACGCGCTTTACAAAAAGCACATGTTCTATAGGAAAAATGTCAACAAAATAAAAATGAATGAGATTTGCAGGATGTGCCACGAGTTAGTACCAAAAAACACCGAAGAACAATTTTTGGGGACATGTTTTCGGTTTTCAACGCAATTTTCAGTGCATTCAAACAAAAGGTACAGATACAGAAAGGAAATGAAAGCCTCGAGTCGATTGCCTGAAAATGACGTCATTACAAGGGGCGTAACTGTCAACATCCAGCAGGTGGCAGTGCGCGGAAATTACGAAAATCCGTCTAACGATGCGAAGGGTGAAGATGAGTAGAGCGGATTGTAGCCCTTGGCTAGCGAGGATGACCTGAGGGAGGAGAACCATAGTTTTAATAATAATTAGGAACTGTAAATTTCAATAATAATTAAGTTTATCGTTAAAGGATAAACGGATTTAATAAAAGTGAACTTAGTCTTAACTTAAGTTTTAGAATTTAGAAATTCCGAAAACCGGATTGTCTCCGGATTGCGCCCGTCATTTATACAATCTGCGACGTCACACATTCCCAGCATCCAATTTTCGGCAATAGGCACATAGTCAACCGCGATTTAATTTGTCCCTGATTTGTTCAATGGGATTCAAATCTGGTGAGTTTTGTAACCAATCCAATGGTCATCACTGTTCTGCTGCTAAAAAAGCCATAGATACTCAAGAAAGTTATGGTCTTTTATAGTCTTGTTGAGGTGCAAAGACAGATTCCTTCTGGTGCATAAAGTATATGACATCTGAGGTTAAACTTGCGTCTCTATATCAGACATAACGCAATTCCTGCTACAAAAATTTTGTGCGAATGATACAAGATGAATTTCAATTTCTCTCCATTACAAAGTTGCTAGTTTATATCAAGTGATAACGCTATTCATTGAGGCATTATCAGACAAAGATAGACAATCTTCTTATTGTAACAGTATTCTTATTGGGCGCCAATGTAACAGTAGAGCATGTTTTACCTCTGAAAAATGCAATGTCCCCGATGGGATTCGATCCCGGGACATCTCGCATTGTAAGCCACAGCCCTACCAACTGAGCAAAAGGAGATCTCCACTAACGCAGTTAGCGGAGGTGGTTATGTACCTACTATGGTTCCTATAATCTTAGGCAGGGGAGCGTTGCCGTTACATTATGCATACTATCTTTTTAACGACAACAAACTGATGTCTGCAAAATCTCATGCATTCTTAATACATGTACCATTAAATTGCTCCAAATTAACTTTCAAGTAACTATTGAATGACAGAGGTCTAAATCGGAACCTACATATTTGTTTTCCGTGTTGTCTACTTGTAAAGATATATAAGATCTCTTTATTTTGGCACTCGTGGCTTACTAAAATATGCTAAATAAATCATAGGGATAATTTAATGTAATTGGCGGTAGCTAAGCGGAATGTTCCTGCAAACATTGCACAAGCTTATAAATCAACTAAGACGAATATTATTCTGATTTGTCTTGACTTTATTTGAAACGAAAACATTCTTGATAAATGTTATAAAAGTAAAAAACAGAGAACATATCACCACAGTCATAGTATAGTTATTGCGACTTTTTGATAAATTCTGCAAACTCTTCTTTTATTTCCTTAAGAATTCCACTGTCTTTATACAAGTCAATACATGTTAAAGCCATAGATTTTCCTTGGGCAAGAGTATGTGGTTGAGCCTTCGGGTCACCTGGAATAGCAACAATTAACAAAACATTAGACATGTTAAAAGCAGAAAATAAAACTTCACACCATCGGAACGGTTCAAAAATCCAGTCGCAAAATCGTAGAAATAGAGTCCAAATCAAAACAATTGACTGCTTACTCTCCTGACTTAGTACTGACACTTCAATAACCAGAGGCTCAGCCCGCTGAGCCTGTATCGCTCACCTGGCACAAGAATGATACTGAAGCAATTTCAAAGGGAGATAATCAAATTTTCATATAGTGCATTAGCTGTGTGCAAAGTTCCACTGCAAATTAGATTAACCATTTTGGAATAATAGAGGACCTTACAGTGATGCTTCCTGCCAAGTTTGGCTCCATTTGGCCAAGCAGTTTCAGAGGTGAAGATTTTTTTAACATTAGCCAATCAGAAAAAAGAATTGCTCTTGGCGGCCATGTTTGTTTACCGAATGGAACCAAATGAAGAATCTTTATAGACGATCTTACATAGATGCTTCCTGCCAAATTTGGTTTAATTTGAGCAAGCAGTTTCAGAAGAGAATATTTGTTTAACAGTAGCCAATCAGAAACAAGAATTGGCCTTGGCAGCCATATTTTTGGCGGAACGGGACGAAATGAAGAAACTGTATAGAGGATCTTATATAGATGCTTTCTGCCAAGTTTGGTTCTATTTGGCCCAGTTGTTTCAGAGAAAAAGAATGGCATGTGGCGGCCATGTTTGTTAATGGATCGGAACTAAATGAGCATATAGAGGACCTTCCAAAGATGCTTCCTACCAAGTTTTGATTCATTTGGCCAAGCGGTTTCAGAGGAGAAGGTTGTTTAGAAATCAGCCAATCAGAAACAAGAATGGCCTGTGGCGGCCATGTTTGTTAACGGATCGGGACAAAATGACCAAATCTTTATAGAGGACCTTCCATAGATGCTTCCTACCAAGTTTCAGTTCATTTTGGTAAAGTGGTTTCAGAGCAGAAGATGTTTAGAAATCCACCAATCAGAAACAAGAATTGCCTGTGGCGGCCATGTTTGTTGGCAAGTCGGAACTAAATGAGTGATCTTTATAGAGGACCTTCCAAGGATGCTTCCTTCCAAGATTTGATTCATTTGGCCATGCGTTTCAGAGGAGAAGATTGTTTTTAGAAATCAACCAATCAGAAAAAAGATTGGCCTGTGTCGGCCATTTTTGTTAACGGATCGGGACAATATTAGCATTCTTTATAGAGGACCTCCCATAGATCCTTCCTACCAAGTTTCGGTTCATTTGGCCTAGCGGTTTCAGAGAAGAAGATTTTTTTTAAATCGGCCAATCAGAGACAAGAATTTCATGTGGCGGCCATGTTTGTTTATGGATCGGGACGAAATGTGCAATCTTGATAGAGGACCTTCTATAGATGCTCCCTACTAGATTTCAGTTAATTTGGGAAAGTGGTTTCAGAGGGGGGGTTTTAGAAATCAACCAATCAAAAACATGAATGGCCTGTGGCGGCCATGTGTGTTAACTGATCGGAACTAAATGAGTAAAATTTATAGAGGACATTCCAAGGATACTTCCTACCAATTTTTGATTCATTTGGCCAGGTGGTTTCAGAGGAGAAGAGTTTTTTAACAGTAGCCAATCAGAAACCAGAATTGCCCTTGGCGGCCATATTTGTAGGCGGAACGGCACGAAATTAAGAAACTTTATAGAGGACCTTACATAGATGTTTCCTGCCAAGTTTGGCTCCATTTCGCAAAGCAGTTTCAGAGAAGATTTGTTTTACAGTAGACAATCAGAAACAAGAATTGCCCTTGGCGGCCATATTTGTTGGCGGAACGGGACGAAATGGAGAAGATTAAAATGTGAAAAAGTTAACGGACAGACGACGGACGCCAAATGATGGCAATACCTCACATGGCCCTTTGGGCCAGATGAGCTAAAAAGTGAAAGGATTAAGCTATATTTCTGGTACCAAACCTTTCCCCTTAGTGCAATGATGTGATCATGCAATGAATATAAATATCCTTTGTTCAAATAACACACGCAGTACATCAAAGACAGAATAGTCTTCCAGAAAAAAAAACCCCGATCCATGTACAAAAAACAACAACGACAATTCTAAATAGTAGAAAAATTAGATGTGAATCTTTATGACTTTTACCATTGCACAATAAGTGAGTCCCAATTTAAAAACCCTTACATCCCTGAATAGTACACTTTACACTTTATTACATGGTTTTTTTACACTACTTATGTTTAACTATTGAAATATGATAACAATAAAAATGAAGATATCAAATTAAGCTTATTATCATTTAACTTAGACTGTTTACTAAAATTATCATATATTTGTATTACAACAAACCTGATGCTACAGTAAATTCCTTTGTATGATTTGCACCTTTAGTCTCCAACGCATAGAATGGGTGTATGCTAGGAACAGTATAAGAAACGTTTCCCATGTCTGTAGAAGCACCGTTGGGTTGATCTAGTGACTCAAATTTCACACCTAACATTTCTGCATTACTTCTGAAGACATCTGCCATTCGTTTGTTGGTAACAAGATTAAGGTACGGTTTTTCTGAGAATGAACATTCTACCTGCAAAATTGAATGTAAAAATTAACTCTGATTGAAACAAATCGAAATTTCATTATTACCCACAATTGAAATTAAAATGTCTACTGAAACTCAGTAATACAAACGTCGCATTTGGTTGATTAATGCCCTTGCGATGACCCCATTAAGTGACAGAGGGTTAGGATAACATAAAACTGTCTAACCCGGACGCAATGTTGTGTCGTTTACCACCTAGGATTTTAGTTTCCGTCACTGGCATCAGTCTCGTACCTATTACCACCCAAGATCTGACCTCCAATCAGTCTTGTGTCTGTTACCAACCAGGACCTGAGATCCCACCAGTCTCGTGTCTGTTACCATCCACGGTCTGAGCTACAATCAATCTCCTTGATTGTCATTTGGTGGTTTTTTTTCATGTTAATGGTTTGCCATAATAGTAGTTAATATTGTTATTATTAGTGAATTTACCTTTGTTAGTAATTTGTTTTTCAATTCTCCAATGTCCATTTGAATTAGCATATCGCTTTACAAATGGAAGATAAAATTAAATCAAATTTACTAACCTGACAGCCAGTACCTGTAGCAGCCGATTCAAAACACGCTCGCATTTTCTCTCTCAACTGGTCAAGTTCTTTTTTACTTGGTGCTCTGAAGCAATACTCTAGTTCCGTGTAGTCTGGTATGATACTAGGTTTGACACCGCCATGCTTTATTATTCCTGTCAGTTGAAATAAAATCATTAGTTATTCTGTCATTGCTAAAACTTCGACTTGTGCTTTCTGATTAACCCTTTGATAGTTTTATTTTTTTATTTTTTTTTTGAACTTTCTAAAGAGTTTTATGGTCCACTATAACTCTGTCATGTATGCATGAAAATGAAATCAGCAAGTATATTTTAAGTATTTTAAGTTTGTTTTTTTTTTTAGAATTATTCAACAACATAATCATTTTTTAACTTTGAATTAATATTGTGTTCAATTATTCATATTATGTAATAAATTTTATACCGTTTTTGCATTAATCTTATTTTTCATCTACACATACATTAAGGGAAACAAATTATATTGGAAAATGTTCTCCAGCTATATATATAACCGGTACAACTTCATCATATTTTTGTGTCTGTCACAAGCAACCCTGGACCTGGAGTTCATGGTCTCTTCGTGTTCAATGATTTGATGTGGGAGGTAGTTGTCCGTTTTGTTGATATCGCTTGAATGAAGTGTTGACCATCATTGTTTAAACTTCAGTCAAACGTGCTTTGCAACCACCTCTATTAAGCAATAACTTGTATTATGTGACCTTAATTTTAATTTCCCTACACAGTACACTTCATATTGATTAAACCTGTATTAAGCAACTACCTGTCTTTTGTGACCCTATTTCAGTGTTCCCTTGGAAGGTCACATAAGACAGCTTTGACTGTATACTTTGTAGATTTGACAATATTCTGTATTTCATCTGTGAAATAACATCAATGGGTATTCACCATCTTTCTATCAATGAAACTGTAATTAAAGATATATATTATATACTTTCGATCCTATATGTTTTTGTCTTAGGGAGCATTCATTCATTAAGATCAGATAGTATGTAATATCTACTATCTGTTCACCACCATCCAGCCAGTGTAACAATGAAAGGACGATGAACCAACGTCGTGACGTTGTATGAACGATGTTTCAATATAAATGACGTCATGTGCATGCTATACAAGTAAATCTTTATTTATATAAATACTAAATTCAATTCAATTTTATCGTCACGTCCTAACAAGACTAAATCAACATAACGATCAGTTAATAATTAATAACCATGAACTCGCCATTCTGGTTTCATCTGTTGTCTAAGGCAAGACACTGTTTGATAACATAAAATAGCAGCATCAAGGGCATTAACTCCTTCCCATGGAAATGCAGCAGCGTGGGCAGATTTCCCTGTGTATTTCACTGTCACTCTACAATATTTTAAAGCAAACATAGATATCTAATTTAGGGCGCACATCTCTTTTCTGATCTAACTCTCACCGTGTACGCATCAGGGAGTTGGCTTTCATTATTTTTTGTTGTGACTTGTGCCCAATCAATCCCAATGGCTAATATTTTGAGCTAATATGTTTAATTCAGCTACGATGAAAGTAAAAAATGATATGAATCCAAACAATATAAAAATTAACTAATATACAAATATTCAACAGCAATAGAATGTCAGTGTAGTACTGTATGTTTTAACATTAGATCACTACGTGTATTTACATAGGTAAAGAAACATATGGTTATATTCTTGGTAGAAGAACCGACTATGAATAAACGTTAGAGATACCCGAACAGAATGGGCACCAAGAGACACATAAAACAGAAGGCACAAGACAAAGACAACCATGCAAATAAAAACACAATACATAATACTAAAATGATGAGCAATACAGACTCCACCAACAAAACCGGGGGTGGAAATCATGTGCTAACAAACAAACAAACAAAACACAACATAGAAAACTAAAAAGATGAGCAACACGGACCCCACCAGCAAAACCTGTGTGAACTCATGTGCTTACGAAGGGTAAGTAGTTCCTGATTCTTATAAGACACATCCATTATGTTACTCATATAGTCGTGTTGGACGTCTTACTATATTTTGCTTGCTTCCCTGTTAAATACATATAAGGACGTAAATCAAAGACAAGGTAATATAATGTGTCTAGGTGGAGCGACATGGATTGTTCTTTCTGTGAGCTAGCAGTAGTACCATAAGGCATCATCATCACTTCGTCAAACTGTAACTTATTTTCAACACTGTACACTAGTTACTGATACTTAAACAACAACTCATAAAAAACAACATACAAAAATACAGCAACTCACAAATATGCCAAGATGAAACAATAAATGTTTGAAACATGTCAAATGTATTGTACAATTGTAAGACATAATAGTGTCCTGTGAAATTGTTTCCGGTTGTGTTATATTTGTAATGAAAAACCTTACACAGACCGAACGAAGTCATCGCTGTGCTTTATTCCGTCCTCGGACTTTATCATACGAGACAATTGTAAGGGCGAACACTATTTAATTACAATCACGTTTCTCTTGTCCTTTACTGACTGTTTAATAGTCTTATTTTCTCTACCAATTTTAGCATAGGCGGAGTTAACGTGATCAAATGTTTTCAATTTCTGAACATTATGTTGTCGGAATACTCACTACTAAACACTTTAAATAAATTTGTTGTTAATTATCCAATCGTTTTACCATGTAGTGTCCGTCATGGTGGCATGGTACTTGGATGTACAACTAACCATGCAATCAGTGCTTATCACCACTAACGTTGTAAGTTCGAATCCCGTTCATGCGATGTGTACTCTAAACCACATACTGTGATAAAGTTTGTCATTGACTTGCGCAGGTCTGTGGTTTTCTGTGGGTACTCCGGTTTCCTCCATCAATAAAGCTGACCTCCGCGTTATTACTTAAATATTGTTGAAAGTAACGTTAAACACCATTACCTGTCCCCCTTCTAAACCGCTTTTACCATACATGTTTGTATAAAGGGAAAAGTAACTTTACAAAACGTGCATTAACTACTCTTTATACCTCCCTTTCTGTTATGAGAGAGGGAATGGTCACTTATCTTAAAATATGTTATTAATTTTCCTTTTTTTAAATTACAAAGATGTGTGTTGAGTGGTTTTAAGTCTACTCTTTCCATCAAAATTCGATGTGTAATATTAACTAATAAAATCACCAACATACATGTCTACGCCAATCATAGCGATATGTGATACTGTAATTGGAGATGGATGGACCATCATCGCGACATCGACATCATCAAACACACCGGCTTCTATCAAGTTTATTTTACCGCCTACTCCTTCTTCTGCTGGTGTTCCCAATACTGTTATCTGCATTACAAATATATGTCATGAAATATAAGAAGTTGTATTGGAGGGACTGTCGTGGTCGTGATCGTATGGCAGTTGGATTTACAACTACCTGTGCAATCAGTGCTTATCACTACTAAAGTTGTGCGTTCGAACCCCGTTCATGGCGAGGTGTACTCGAAACAACATTATGTGATAAAGTTTGTCAGTGACTTGCGACAGGTCGGTAGTTTTCTCCGGTTTCCTCCACCAATAAAACTAACCGCCACGATATAACTGAAATATCGTTGCAAGTGGCGTTAAGCACCATAACCCTAATCCAAACCAAACCAAACCACATATTGGAACTTGAAGGAAAGGAATTGTCAATTAAATATATAATATTACATATTAGTTAGAGTTAGATGGTTTATTGAGGTTTTACCTCGGACTGTTGTTTCAGTTTAGTTGAAACATACATTTATTATATATATGTATTTTATTGTCTAAAAACATGACAATAGGATGAGAAACAAGTTTTACAACATAGAACATCTCCTCTTTTATATAAACAATATACATATATAAGTGTTTCAGTCTGTTAACGGAGCCCGGGTGGCTCAATGAGTTAGGTCGTTTCATCAAGCAACTCATACAAGCCTATCACCAATACGGCGTGGGTTCGCGCCTGGCTTTGTAAATTGTAAATTACAAAAAGGGTGCACTCGAGTCGCAGCCGCAAGTGATAAAGTTTACCAGTTGCTTGCCCATGGTCGGTGGTTCTCTCCGGGTACTCCGGCTTCCTCCGCCACTAAAACTGGTCGTCATGATATAGCTGAAATATTGTTGAAAGTGGCGTTAAAACACAAAAAAATCAATCAAATCAAACCAGTCTGTTAGCACAATAAAAATCCATCTAGTAATGTTGGTCTAGTACAAAGAGTATATCATCTCATCGAATGTAACTTGTTCTTCCCATGATATATCAAACAAATTGCTCATTTGGTGTTAAACAAATACAACTCTCTCTGTATTGGGGTTTAACGCCACGTGTATTAACACTATTTCGATTGTTTCGTGACAATTATTCGGGGAGTGTAATATGTCTCTCAGACATGGGTAATATATACAGTTTAATACATGGGAATTTCCATATTGACCTGGTTATCATCCCGAGACACCCATATTGGCCCTCATGCCCATAAATTAAACTATTTATTAAATACTTTCGACATCTAGAAAAGAGACACCCATATTGGCCCGGGACGATATGGACCTATATTGGTCCGGGCCGATAGGGAAATGATCTTGTAGTAATCCAATAACCGGTTATTTTCCCGGGGTGTGGAAATATGGACAGTTTACTTCCGGTCATATTGGTCGTACAAAAATGCCTTTATTTTAACTAAGTATGTAATAATTTGGCATATTACCTGGACAAGACCACATTAATAACATTATTATACTGAGTGTCTAATTGTCCAGGTAATACATTGTATGCTAAAATATTACAGTCCCAAATATCACTACAGACACTTACACGAAGTATAATAATACGCTTTATAAATGGAGAGGACCGGAGTATAATAATATTTCAGTTATTTTTGTTACCATAAGTTTTATTAGTGGAGATGACCGGAGTATAAAGGGAAACCTACCGACGTGCTGCAAGTTGATGGTACACTTTACCAAATAAAGTTATATCTAGTAATGTCTAAATATTGTCCTTGAAACAGGCTACAGCTGTCAATTTCTTAAAGGCCCTGTTCTTGATCCTATTACATACTTTTACTTATCAAAACATAATCAATATAATTATTAATGGAAATTTCTCGTTTGCTATACATATAACATAGTATTAACCAAATTAGATAAACACCTTACAAACTATAAATTAGCATGATACCACCTAAATACTTGTCTCACTTGTTGCTTACCTTACCAAAGGGTATTTTGGCTTTTTCGAAAGCAGCTTGTACACCAATGCTGGTAGCTACACCTGCCTCTGCTATCAGGTTGTGTCCACAAGCATGTCCTATCTCTGGTAAAGCGTCGTACTCACAAATTACTGCAATATTAGGTCCTGAATCTGATGATCCTAGCTCTGCTTTAAATGCTGTGTCGACGATATATTTCCTTGTGACATCAAAACCTTTCTTTTCAAGGTAATCAGTGAGTATTTTGTGAGCATGGTGCTCTTCAAAATTAAGTTCCGGGTTACTCCAGATTTCTTTGCTAAGTAATTCAAGTTCATTTGCAGCTTCTTCAATTGCCTGGCATGCTGCTTGCTTAAAGTCGTTCATCTTGACATCAGTGTTATCTAAGTTAGTACACATGTGACATTGTCTTGATATATTTATATACATGATTTATAGGTAGCGATGACTCTTTAGATAGATAATTGTGGTGTAGTATACTTTACCGAGTTATAAATTATCGAAATGTACGGACAAATGCACTTGGAAAAATAATCAAAACTTTTTTCATGATCAACGTCTCACAACAAGATACATATATATGAAATAAAAACACGTGTTTGTTAAAAATATATAGGTGTGTGGGGAAAGCATAAATAATTGAATTTATGTAATATATTAACCTAATTGTGAAAAGATGTCAAACGTTTTCTTTGAATCTGAAATAATGCGGCCTATGACTGTCATACTCAGTTGCATGGGAAAACTCGCCCTTACCCGATAGGATTTCTATATCCACTTGTGTACGTGCAAACCCTTGGCAAATTCAACGAGATGAGAAATCAAAGCGCCTCTGAGTCTTACAATTAGTATATGGATTGACATAAGATTGTTTAACTAGTTCATTAGTATATCACTCTATATTAAAGACACATGCGTTACAGAGTTGTAATTAGTTAAATTGTCGTGTATATTATACTATAGATCAAGTCAGTTTCATACAAATAAAAAAACAATCGACAAAATGAGTAGCACGGTTGGTACCCATAGGAATGTCGAATGTCTTTTTTAAAAATTACGCCCACCAAGCATGACATGTATGTTGTAAATCAACAACTCGAGTATTTCGAGAGAACTATTTATTAGAAGCAGATAGGTCGATTTGCTTTACAAAATCAGATTGACTTTTTTCTAATACAAGATATTTGTATCTACATTGGTCATTCTTTTATTTATTTATATTTTGTGAAGCAAAGTCGAATTATTGTTGTCAGTCTTTTAGCTTGTCGGAAATAATTGTGTAATAAAAACGTAGATTTAGACAATATAGGTATGGTGTCTTTTTATATGAGATTTATTTGGATGAGGCTAAAAAACATGGGTATTGCGAGGCTCTGCCGAGCAGTCCCCCTGTTTCGTGCCGAATTCAAATAAATCTCATATAAAAAGACATCATACCCATATTGTTTTTATACTGCAACGCTATATTTTTTTTCACACTGTTTTCTATATATATATATATTGTCCAGTATAAAGCAAAAGTTCCAAAAAGGGGCGTGGCCTAAATGCTTTATACAGGACATTGTCCAGTATAAAGCAAAAGTTTACACGATCCCCTTTATCAATGTTGTAAAGTTACCAATTGCAGTATAATCAGACAATCAATATACGTTCCTTGTCGGCAAATATAAAGTTTATTTGTACGAGCTTTAGAAACAGGTAGAAATGCGAGGTTTACCGAGCATTTCTCGCTTGTTTTGTAGCAAGTACAAATAAACTTTATATTTGCCGACAAGGAATGTAGTTGTTTTTATACTGCAATTCAAATATTTAAGAAATTATCTAAAAGCAGAAAAAACGTGTTTTCAAACGATGAAATCTGCAGAGGAAATTTTGGCGCCAATCAAGCTTGCATTATAACGTCACAAACAAAATTAGATTGTTACGCAACAACAGTGATTTCAGGGACCCAAACTGTTTTGCTTGTATAGCTTGTAAGTTGAAGTCAAAGGTACCAGGAGACTTTATACGTATAAAGCAAAGGTTTATACGACACCCTTTATCAATCCTGTGAAGCTACCAATTGCAGTATACATCTATTTTAGTGCGCATGTTGCGTGTCTGGAATAACCTTCATCGAGTACGTTCATAGTGAAAAGATTGGAAAGCTAAATATTGTAAGAGTATTTTGGGTGCAAATAAACCAAAGATCTTTAATGTGACACACAAAATCGTCTATGGCTACCTGTGTCTGACGGAGATTGACTTTAGTGTAATCAATAACATTATTTAGGACATGTAATAAAAGAGAAGATATATATTTGAGTGCGCTCGGCGTATTTCTGGAATAACCTTCATCAGATATGCTCTAATTCAAAATATTGGAAAGCCAAACATTAAAAAGAATACCGAATTGTCTAAACAGAATAGCCAAAATCTACTGATGTCATCAATACCTGAGGGAGGAGAACCTTAGTTTTAATGATAATTAGGTCAGTGCCGAAACCTTGACTGAAGGGTGGATGATACCTGTTTACTAAAAGTCATATGCAGAGGTATCGACCCAGTGATTATTGTTTTACTCCTCCCGCAGTATTTATCAGAGATTTGCCACAGTGGTTGTCTGCGTCGGACACCGCGATTTGTCCCTGATATGCTCAATGCGATTCAAATCCGGTGAGTTTGGTCACCAATCCATTGATCATCACTGTTCTCCTGCTAAAAAAACATAGATACTCAAGAAAGTTATGGTCTTCTATAGTCTTGTTGAAGCGCAAAGTCAGATTCCTTCTGGTGCAAAAAGTGGACGACATCTGAGGTTAAACTTGCGTATGTATATCAGACATAACGCAAAACAAAAATTTATGCGAATGATACCAGATGAATTTCAATTTATTTCCATTACAAAGTTGCTAGTTTATATCAAGAGATAACGCTATTCATTGAGGCATAATCAGACAAAGATAGACAATCTTCTTATTGTAACAGTATTCTTATTGGGCGCCAATGTAACAGTAGAGCATGTTTTACCTCTGACAAATGCAATGTCCCCGATGGGATTCGATCCCGGGACATCTCGCATTGTAAACCACCGCCCTACCAACTGTGCTAAAGGCGATCTCCACTAACGCAGTTGGCAGAGGTGGTTATGAACCTACCACGGTTCCTATAACCTTAGGCAGGTGAGCGTTCCCGTTACAATATGTATACTATCTTTTTAACGACATCAAACTAATGTCTGCAAAATCTCATGCATCCTTAATACATGTACCATTAAATTCCTCCAAATTAACTCTCAAGTAACTATTGAATGACAGAGGTCTAAATCGAAACCTACATATTTGTTTTCCGTGTTGTCTACTTGTAAAGATATATAAGATCTCTATAAATTGGCACTCGTGGCTTACTAACATATGCTAAATAAATCATAGGGACAATTTGATGTAACTAGATGTATCTAAACGGAATATTCCTGTAAACATTCCACAAGCTAATAAATCAACTAAGACGAATATTATTTTGATTTGTCTTGATTTTATTTGAAACGAAAACATTCTTGATAAATATTATAAAAGTAAAAAACAGAGAAGATATCACCACAGTATTATTATAGTTATTGTGATTTTTTGATAAATTCAGCAAATTCTTCTTTTATTTCCTTAAGAATTCCACTGTCTTTGTACAAGTCAATACATGTTAAAGCCATAGATTTTCCTTGGGCAAGAGTAGGTTGTTGAGCCTTCGGGTCACCTGGAATAGCAACAATCAACAAAACATTAGACATGTTAAAAGCAGAAAATAAAACTTCACACCATCGGAACGGTACAAAAATCCAGTCGCAAAATCATAGAAACAGAGTCCTAATCAAAACAATTGACTGCTTACTCTCCTGACTTAGTACTGACACTTCCATAAAAAGTGAAAGGATTAAGCTATATTTCTGGAACGAAACCGTTCCTCTTAGTGCAATGATGTGGTCATGCAATGAATCTAAATATCCTTTGTTCAAATAACACACGCAATACATCAAAGACAGAATAGTTTTCCAGAAAAAAACCGATCGATGTACAATAAAACAACGACAATTTTAAATAGTAGAAAAATTAGATGTGAATCTTTATGACTTTTACCATTGCACAATAAGCGAGTCCCAATTTAAAAACCCTTACATCCCTGAATAGTACACTTTACACTTTATTACATATTTTTTTTACACTACTTATGTTTAACTATTGAAATATGATAACAATAAAAATGTAGATATCAAATTAAGCTTATTATCATTTAAATTAGACTGTTTACTAAAAATATCATATATTTGTATTACAACAAACCTGATGCTACAGTAAATTCCTTTGTATGATTTGCACCTTTAGTCTCTAACGCATAGAACGGGTGTATACTAGGAACAGTATAAGAAACGTTTCCCATGTCTGTAGAACCACCGCTTGGTTGATCTAGTGACTCAAATTTCACACCTAACATTTCTGCATTACTTCTGAAGACATCTGCCATTCGTTTGTTGGTGACAAGATTAAGGTATGGTTTTTCTGAGAATGTATATTCTACCTGCAAAATAAAACAACTGTGATTGAAATAGATCGAATTTTATTCTTACCCACAATTGAAATTAAAATGTCCTATGAAACTCTACAGTAATACAAACGTCGCACTTGGTTGATTAATGCCCTTGCAATGACTCCCATTAAATGACAGAGAGTTGGGATAACATAAAACTGTCTAACCCGGACGTAATGTTGTGTCGTTTACCACCTAGGAATTTAGTTTCCGTCACTGGCATCAGTCTCGTACCTATTACCACCCAAGATCTGAGCTCCCATCAGTCTTGTGTCTGTTACCACCCAGGACCTGAAATCCCATCAGTCTCGTGTCTGTTACCACCCACGGTCCTGAGCTTCAATCAATCCCCTTGATTGTCATTTGGTGTTTATTTTTTAAGTTAATGGTTTGCCATAATAGTAGTTCATGTTGTTATTATTAGTGAATTTGCCTTTGTTAGTAATTTGTTTCTCAATTCTCCAATGTCCATTTGAATTAGCATCTCGCTTTACAAATGGAAGATAAAATTAAATCAAATTTACTAACCTGACAGCCAGTACCTGTAGCAGCAGATTCAAAACACGCTCGCATTTTCTCTCTCAACTGGTCAAGTTCCTTTTTACTTGGTGCTCTGAAGTAATACTCTAGTTCCGTGTAGTCTGGTATGATATTAGGTTTGACACCGCCATGCTTTATTATTCCTGTCAATTGAAATAAAATCATTAGTTATTCTGTCATTGCTAGAACTTTGACTTATGCCTTCTGATTAACCCATTTATAATTTTTCTTTTATTTCTTTATATATATATTTTTTTAACTTTCTAAAGAGTTTTATGGTCTACAATAACTCTGTCATGTATGCATGAAAATGAAAACAGCAAGTATATTTTAAGTATTTCAAGTATTTTTTTTTTTAGAATTATTCAACAAGATAATCATTTTTTAACTTTGAATTTATGGTGTTCAGTTATTTATATTAAGTAATAAATTTTATACCGTTGTTGTATTAATCTTATTTTTCATCTACACATACATTAAGGGAAACAAATTATATTGGAAAATGTTCTCCAGCTATATATATAACCGGTACAACTTCATCATATTTTTGTGTCTGTCACAAGCAACCCTGGACCTGGAGTTCGTGGTCTTTTCGCGTTCAATGTAGTTGTCCGTTTTATTGATACAGTGGAACTTGTGCAATCCGACACCTGAGTTTTCCGACATCCTGTGACATCTGACAAAATTTATAGTCCCATAGTATTTCTGTTATCTAATTAAACCCTGAGTATTCTGGTATCCTGTACAATTCGACACATTTCCTTGGTCCCTTGGTGTGTCGGATTAGACAGGTTCCACTGTATTGCTTGAATTGTTGACCATCCTTGTTTAAACTACAGTCAAACCTGCTTTATTGACCACCTCTATTAAGCAATAACTTGTATTATGTGATCTTAATTTTGATTTCCTTCACAGTACATTTCATATTGATTAAACCTGTATTAAGCAACCACCTGTCTTACGTGACCCTATTTCAGTGTTCCCTTGGAAGGTCACATAAGACAGCTTTGACTGTATACTTTGTAGATTTGACAATATTCTGTATTTCATCTGTGAAATAACATCAATGGGTATTCACCATCTTTCTATCAATGAAACTGTAATTAAAGATATATATTATATACTTTCGATCCTATTTGTTTTTGTCTTAGGGAAACATTCATTCAATAAGATTAGATCGTATGTAATATCTACTATCTGTTCACCACCATTCAGCAGGTGTAACAATGAAAGGACGATGAAGCAACTTCGTGACGTTGTATGAACGATGCTTCAATATAAATGACGTCATGTGTCTGCTATACAAGTAGGCCTTTATTTATATAAATACTAAATTCAATTCAATTTTATCGTCACGTCCTAACAAGACTAAATCAACTTAAGTATCAGTTAATTATTAACAACCTTGAACTCGCCATTCTGGTTTCATCTGTTGTCTAAGGCAAGACACTGTTTGATAACATAAAATAGCAGCATCAAGGGCATTAACTCCTTCCCATGGAAATGCAGCAGCATGAGCAGATTTCCCTGTGTATTTAACTGTCACCCTACAATATTTTAAAGCAAACATAGATATCTAATTTAGGGCGCACATCTCTTTTCTGATCTAACTCTCACCGTGTACGCATCAGGGAGTTTGCTTTCATTATTTTTTGTTGTGACTTGTGTCCAATCAATCCCAATGGCTAATATTTGGAGTTAATATGTTTAAATTAGCTACGATGAAAGTAAAAAATGATATGAATCCAAACAATTTAAAAATTAACTTGTATACAAATATTCACCAGCAATGGAATGTCAGTGTAGTACTGTATGTTTTAACATTAGATCACTACATGTATTTACATAGGTAAAGAAACATATGGTTATATTCTTGGTCGGGTCGAAGCAACGACTATGAATAAACGTTTGAGATACCCGAACAGAATGGGCATCAAGAGACACATTAAACAGAAGGCACAAGACAAAGACAACCATGCAAATAAAAACACAATACATAATACTAAAATGATGAGCAATACAGACTCCAGCAACAAAACCGGGGGTGAAATCAGGTGCTAATAAACAAACAAAACACAACATAGAAAACCAAAACGATGAGCAACACGGACCCCACCAGCAAAACCAATGTGAACTCATGTGCCCGGGAAGGGTAAGCAGTTCCTGATTCTTATCAGACACATCCGCTATGTTACTCATATAGTCGTGTTGGACGTCTTACTATATTTTGTTTGCTTCCCTGTTAAATACATATAAGGACGTAAATCAAAGTCAAGGTAATATAATGTGTCTAGGTGGAGCAACATGGATTGTTGTTTCTGTGAGCTAGCAGTAGTACCATAAGGCATCATCATCACTTTGTCAAAATTTAACTTATTTTCAACATTGTACAGTTACATGTAGTTACTGATACTTAAACAACAACTCATTAAAAACAACATACAAAAATACAGCAACTCACACAAATGCCCAGATGAAATAATAAATGTTTGAAACATGTCAAATGTATTGTACAATTGTATGACATAATAGTGTCCTGTGAAATTGTTTCCGGTTGTGTTATATTTGTAATGAAAAACCTTACACAGACCGAACGAAGTCATCGCTGGGCTTTATTCCGTCCTCGGACTTTGTCATAGGAGACAATTGTAAGGGCGGACACTATTTCACGGCGGACACTATTTAATGCTACACAAGCACGTTTCTCTTGTCCTTTACTGACTGTTTAATAGTCTTATGTTTTCTACCAATTTTAGCATAGGCGGAGTTAACTTCAGCAAATGCTTTCAATTTCTGAACATTGTGTTGTCGGAATACTCACTACTGAACACTTTAAATAAATTTGTTGTTAATATTCCAATCGTTTTACCATGTAGTGTCCTCGTGGTAGCATGGTACTTGGATTTACAACTAACCATGCAATCAGTGCTTATCACCACTAACGTTGTAAGTTCGAATCCCGTTCAGGCGAGGTGTACTCTAAACCACATAATGTGATAAAGTTGGTCAGTGACTTGAGGCAGGTCTGTGGTTTTCTGTGGGTACTCCGGTTTCCTCCATCAATAAAGCTGACCTCCGCGTTATTACTTAAATATTGTTGAAAGTAACGTTAAACACCATTACCTGTCCCCCTTCTAAACCGCTTTTACCATACATGTTTGTATAAAGGGAAAAGTAACTTTACAAAACGTGCATTAACTACTCTTTATACCTCCCTTTCTGTTATGAGAGAGGTAATGGTCACTTATCTTAAAATATGTTATTAATTTTCCTTTTTTTAAATTACAAAGATGTGTGTTGAGTGGTTTTAAGTCTACTCTTTCCATCAAAATTCGATGTGTAATATTAACTAATAAAATCACCAACATACATGTCTACGCCAATCATAGCGGTATGTGATACTGTAATTGGAGTTGGATGGACCATCATCGCGACATCGACATCATCAAACACACCGGCTTCTATCAAGTTTATTTTACCACCTTGCCCTTCTTCTGCTGGTGTTCCCAATACTGTTATCTGCATTACAAATATATGTCATGAAATATAAGAAGTTGTATTGGAGGGACCGTCGTGGTCATGATCGTATGGCAGTTGGATTTACAACTACCTGTGGAATCAGCGCCTATCACCACTAAAGTTGTGAGTTCGAACCTCGTTCATGGCGAGATGTACTCGAAACAACATTATGTGATAAAGTTTGTCAGTGACTTGTGACAGGTCGGTAGTTTTTTCCGGTTTCCTCCACCAATAAAACTAACCGCCACGATATAACTGAAATGTCGTTGGAAGTGGCGTTAAACACCATAACTCTAAACCAAACCAAACCAAACCGCATATTGGAACTTGAAGGAAAGGAATTGTCAATTAAAAATATAACATTACATATTAGTTGGAGTTAGATGGTTTATTGGGGTTTTACCACGGACTCTTGTTTCAGTTTAGTTTAAACATACATTTATTATATATATGTATTTTACTGTCTAAAAACATGACAATAGGATGAGAAACAAGTTTTACAACTTAGAACATCTTCCCCTTTATATAAACAATATACAGATATAATTGTTTCAGTCTGTTAGCACAATAAAGTAATGTTGGTCTAGTATACAAAGAGTATATCATCTCATTGAATGTAACTTGTTCTTCCCATGATATACCTAACATAATTTGGTGTTAAATAATAAGGGTAATAACAAAATTACCGAACACCGAGCAACCTTCCAAAGGTAAAGGCAAAACTCATAAGTCAACAAACAGACAAAATCAGTCAACAACCGGAAAACTGGGAAAACCGCAATGACCCTGACTTGGTATGTACAGGCATTTCCAAATAAATTGTGGGTTGAATCAGATTTTACGGCGCCAAACCTCCCGCTTCCATTACGGTTAAAAGTATTGTGGGTGTGTGGGGGGGGGGGTTTAACGCCACTTGCATTAACAATATTTCGGTTGTTTCGTCACCATCAGTTTTATTAGTGGAGAGGACCGGAGTATAATATTCAGTTATTTTTGTTACCATAATTTTTTTAGTGGAGAGAACCGGAGTCTAAAGGGGAAGCCTACCGACGTGCTGCAAGCCGATGATACACTTTACCAAATAAAGTTATATCGAGTAAATACTAATGACTAAATACTGTCGTTGAAACAGCTGTCAATTTCTAAAGCACCTGTTCTTGATCCTATTACATACTTTCAGTTCCCTTTTACTTATAAAAAAATAATCAATATAATTATCAATGGAAATTTCTCGTTTGTTATACATATAACATAGTATTAACCAAATTAGATAAACACCTTACAAACTATAAATTAGCATGATACCACCTAAATACTTAGATTGTCTCACTTGTTGCTTACCTTACCAAAGGGTATTTTGGCTTTTTCGAAAGCAGCTTGTACACCAATGCTGGCAGCCACACCTGCCTCTGCTATCAAGTTGTGTCCACAAGCATGTCCTATCTCTGGTAAAGCGTCGTACTCACAAATTACTGCAATATTAGGTCCTGAATCTGATGATCCTAGCTCTGCTTTAAATGCTGTGTCGACGATATATTTCCTTGTGACATCAAAACCTTTCTTTTCAAGGTAATCAGTGAGTATTTTGTGAGCATGGTGCTCTTCAAAATTAAGTTCCGGGTTACTCCAGATTTCTTTGCTAAGCAATTCAAGTTCATTTGCAGCTTCTTCAATTGCCTGACATGCTGCTTGCTTAAAGTCGTTCATCTTGACATTGGTGTTATCAAACTTAGTATACACGTGACATTGTCTTGATTTATTTATATACATGATTTATAGGTAACGATGACTCTTTAGATAGATAATTGTGGTGTAGTATACTTTACCGACTTATAAATTATCGAAATGTACGGACAAATGCACTTGAAAAATAAAATTAAAACTTTTTTTTCATGATCAACGTCTTACAACAGATACATATAATAGTATATGAAATAAAAACACGTGTTTGTTATTCGCTCTTAAATAAAAATATATAGGTGTGTGGGGAAGGCATAAATAATTGGATTTATGAAATATATTAACCTAATTGTGAAAAGATGTCAAACGTTTTCTTTGAATCTGAAATAATTCGGCCTATGACTGTCATACTCAGTTGCATGGAAAAACTCGCCCTTGCCCGACAGGATTTCTATATCCACTTATGTACACCAACCCTTGGCAAATTCAACGAGATGAGAAATCAAAGAGCCTCTGAGTCTTACAGTTATAGTACATGGATTGACATACGATTGTTTAACTAGTTCATTAGTATATCATTCTATATTAAAGATCACATGCGTTACAGAGTTGTAATTAGTTAAATAGTCGTGTATTCTGCTATATTAAAGATCACATGCGTTACAGAGTTATAATTAGTTAAATAGTCGTGTATTCTGCTATATTAAAGATCACATGCGTTACAGAGTTATAATTAGTTAAATAGTCGTGTATTCTGCTATATTAAAGATCACATGCGTTACAGAGTTGT
>MJUT01013235.1:412306-429808 GCA_002080005.1 Gigantidas platifrons
CCCCCCCCCCTTTGCAAGTTAAATGGTCGGTCCCTAAATACAGAATGAGATGCAAGCTTCTGTTGAGAGTGAACACAGCGTTCTTGCAGATAACACACTGGTTTGGACTGCCAAATTTTCAGCAGGATGCAGGCCTGCTGTCCAGTATATTTTCAAACACTGTATTATGTTTAAAATTAAACCGAAAGGAGCCAGCAAGTGCCTAATTCCAAAATTTTAACTTTATTTACTTAATTTTCATCCAATTTTAATACATTTTTGACAAAATGTTCACCATATAAATTGCCTTTGAGTAATATACAGAAAATGAGCGTTTTTGTGTTTTTTTTATAGAAAAGTTGAGGCACTTATTCCAAAATTTCACATACATGTATTTGGAAGATGTACATGTACAATTTACACATTTATATTTTTCATTTAATTTTGACATGTTTGATGCTTATTTGTCTTTGAAAGGATTATTTTCATTCCCTGTTTATGATTTTCAGTCAGATTTGACCTACATTGTATCTAGTTCTTAATATGGTTTCCAAGATTTAAAGGGTTAAAGGGGGCTCAAAGGGACAATTTCTTCAAATTATAAAACAAGAGAAATGTCTAAAATCTAGTCCAGTGGGTCAAGCAAAATACTGTGTCCACATACACTTGCTGTCGTATATTTTGTGTCATGCTTCGCTCGCATAGCCCTGTAGTAATCCTATGCAAAAAAGTTGTGAGTTTGAATCCCACTCATGGCGAGGTGTACTTGATACCACATTATGTGATAAGATTTCTTAGTGACTTACATGTATGACAGGTTGGTAGTTTTCTCCCCTCCTCCAAAAGGTATTGTTTTGATTGAAGAAATCCAGGAACACTATCAACATAAACCATACAAGGTGAAATAGAAATATAATACATGTACAGATATTAACTACATGTATCTTAATTTTTGTAATCTTGATCTCAAAGTAAAGAGTTAAATACTGTCTTAAGCTTCTAATATAGATCAAACAGAAACCAGATCATCTCTTTGTTTAAGTCCTATGTTTATTTATTTGTCTTTTCTTTGTTGACAACTTGCAATGTATTTACAGGTTTACGGTTGCCTTTTTTTCTTTCTTTTGACACAAGTTTTGTTATTACAAATGTACATGTATATACATGATCTTCAGTTCGAAAAAAGGATTCAGAAATTAATTATACATGTGCAAAATGTACTTACAGTCTGATCTACCGGTACTCTGATCTGATTAGGTCAAAGTGGAGTTTTCAGTACTGAGTAGTTTTAACTTATATTTATTATTTCTTGAATTGTAATGCCAAATGAAAGTTCTTATGTAGACAATACTACTACTAGAGTAGACACATATACAAAATGTATGATAAAATAGTTACACAAAGCTATATACAGTGAAACCTGTCTAACCGAACTTCTTTGGGAGCAGCATTTGTGCTCAGAATACATGTACATGTATATAGACTGGTGTTCGGTTTATACAATTTAAATTAATAAAAAAATTTCCTTCATTGAGACTTGGTTAATATAGGACTCCAGTTAATTCAGAGTTTGGCTTAGACAGGTTTAACTGTACATGTATATGTTGTCATCACTTCTCCTCTGTTGTCATGTACAACATCTATGTAAAGTTCACATTTTTTCACCTGGCACCTGGACCAGTGGGCCATATATACATTTTTGTATATTCTTTAGTTGTCATTGAAACTTAAGACCGAGTAACACGAACCCCACTAAAACCGGGGGGGGGGGGGTTTACCTATTTACACCTTTAGATAGTGGTATCAGGCACAGACTGAGATTCATAAGGGGATTTCACCCAAATTACACTCCTCTGTAAACAAACTTTTCAAATCATATGTTCACGCAAATAAAATTGAAGAAAACAAAAACGCTCCGAAAAAATTATGGGAACAGCTGAAAACTTTAGGTTATAGTTCAAAACAAAAAAACAATGCTTGTGTTGTTCTGAAGGTGGATGGTCAAAGTTGTCATAATTTAAATGACATCGCAAACATTTTCAATAATTTTTTCACAACCGTGGCATCGAAGCTTGTTGAAAAGTTGCCTCCATCTCCAAATATATTCCACGTAGCCTCTACTCTTTTCCAACAGTTTTATAGTAGAGTTAATATCAATAGATTACAACTTGAAATAAGTCCTTTGTCCGAGGAATTTATATATAAGGAATTGTGTCATCTTAATTCATTTAAAAGCACAGGGTTAGACGACATTCCAGCAAGGTTCGTCAAAGATGCGGCTACAACACTAACAAAGCCCATCAATTTCATTATAAATTTATCAATCACGAGTGGTATAGTTCCCGATCAATTAAAATCAGCACGGGTCAAACCATTATTTAAGAAAAACAATAGAACAGAGGTTGGAAATTATAGACCAATAAGTATACTGTGTATTATATCAAAATTTTTAGAAAAAGTAGTATATAAACAGCTAGAATCATATTTAGTCAAAAACAACTTGCTATATGAACTTCAATCTGGTTTCAGAAGTGCTTATTCCACCGATACCTGCCTTATTCATCTTTTTGATCATATTAAATCTCAAACATCTAAAGGCCTCTTCACTGGTATGGTAATGATAGATCTTCAGAAGGCATTCGATACGGTCGATCATCAAATTCTTTGCAACAAGCTTCAAGCGATGGGAGTATCTAACATTAAATGGTTTGAATCGTATTTAACAGGCAGACAACAGTTGGTTAATGTTAATGGCACAGAATCCAACCCAGCAAACATTAGCTGTGGTGTTCCACAGGGAAGTATTCTAGGTCCTTTATTATGTCAGTGATATGTCCATAAGCATTAACTCAGACTGTAAATTACTTCTGTACGCAGATGACAGTACTATTATGTTTTCTCATAAAAATCCTGAATTTATCTCTCAAAAACTTGGTCAAGAACTCGAATCCTGTAGTGAATGGCTCGTTGACAACAAACTTTCTCTCCACCTTGGTAAAACAGAATGCATTCTTTTTGGTCCAAAGAGAAAATTAAAAAATGTAACTGAATTTCAAATTAACTGTAATGGTCATATAATAAATTCACAAAATAGTGTTAAATATTTAGGCATTGACATTGATCAAAACCTGTCTGGCGAAAAAACAGCTAACTCTATTATTAAAAAGGTTAATTCCCGGTTGAGGTTTATGTATAGAAAGGCAAATTGTCTATCTGCCGAAACGCGGAAAACTTTAAGTATGGCACTTATTCAATGTCATTTTGATTATTCTTGTTCCTCCTGGTACGCTGGTATAACTCGTGCTTTAAAAAACAAACTGCAAGTGGCACAAAACAAAACAGTTAGATTCATCAAAAGCATGGGCCCAAGAACTAGTATAAAGCAAGCTGAATTATCTAGTCTAGGATTTTTAAATATTGAAAACAGAGTAAAACAGCTTCGATTGAACCATGCTCATAAAATCTATTATGATACCTGTCCTTCTTATTTGAAAAATAATTTCATCAAAATTAATGAACATCATGCCCATAATACTAGATCAAGTCAGATTAATTATGTTACACCAAAAATTAAAGGCATCGAATCAACAACATTTTACTACAATGGAATCCATGATTGGAATTCTCTACCCGATTCGATCAAATCCATCAATGATTTGCAAAGATTTAAAAAAGAAGTGAAGTGCCACCTGATACATACCAGTGAAGAACGGGAAAGACATGTCATATCATAATAATGACAATTATATATACATATATATTTTCATAGATAATGTACTTATTTTAAAATTAAGTAATCCCTCTACCCGCTCATGTTGATCTTTTAATGTCCACTTGAACTTTAAGCTGATACTTATAAAGGACCGCATTGGAAATAAGCTGAATGGCTTTCATGGGCTATCCTTGGTGAGAAAGTTCTCAGCAGCTACAATTGGTGGATTGAAGTTTCAGTTAAAGATGGCAGTTTTATGTTTTATTTTTAACTTAACGAGAAATTTTTAAACCTAAATATATTTTACCTTTACCTTTACCACCTTGATCACGTTGATGTCTACTGTATATAGCAAAATTTAAAGGTGGGATTGATTTGAACACAAAAGAAAAAACATACAGATGTATACACAAAGATTAAAGTTACTGGTGAGTCAAAATAATATGTTCTAACACTATAATTATAACTCAGAATTTTGAAATCCCTAGACCCCTCCCACCAGCACCACAACATGACATAGGGAGTGGCCTACAGCAGTAATAATTTAAAGCACTATTGTCTGGTGCTATAATAAGTAAGTGACTTTACCATGACATTGGGTTTAGTGTCCTGCATCACATTGTATTAATTGATTAGCATGCTCGTCTTTTACAGTAGATCATGGGTTCAAGTCTCGGTCTTGTCAAACTAGACTATAAAATTGACATTTGCTGCTTCTCCACTAAGCACTCAGCATTAAGGAGTTAGTTAAAAGACTGGTTGGCTTGGAATCGGGATAATATGTCGGAGTGGAGCAACATGTCTATCCAAGGAATGCTGTTTCAGTATATACAAAATGTAGTAAGCTAGCTGTTGATTGGTTCTACATTTGGTAGAGACATACATGTACATGTACAACACATATCATTGAGGGCACTAGTAACTGATGGTAAAATAAGGTTACCATTACCATGACATTGGGTAGTCACTAGTGACATTTAATGCATACAATTGGGAGTACTATTGCTAAAATTAAGTCGTGACCTACATGTACATTGTAACCATGACATTGGATAATGACATATAATAATTGGAAGCACCATGGCTGGTGCTAAAACATGGTCATTAGACATTACCAAACATGACATAGGGTAGTGACATACAACAGTTAAAATTGGGGGTACTTTTGACTGGCGCTAAAATAAGATTACTGAAGATGACATAAAGTAGTGACATATAACCCAGAATATCTTACTGAGAAATACTGCTCATTTGACTTTAGTGCCTCGCACCACTTAGGTTGTGATTTTTAATCCCTCTCATGGCGTGGTGTAATCGATGCAACATAATGTGATAAAGCTGGTCAGTGACTACTTGCATCAGGGCGCTGATTTTCTCCAGGTACTCAGGTTTCCTCCAGCAGTAAAACTGACCGCCACAATATAACCAAAATATTGTTAAAAGTGGCGTTAAACACCACAACCTTAATCACTACCCACTTGACGTTCAATAACAATCCACCAGTCAATGAATATACCTAAAACTAACTTGGATAATATATGGTAAAATGATTAAAGATAAAATTGTGTAAACTAAAACATTATAGAGAAAAAAACACACATTAATTAAACTATAATAGAAATTATACATTTGTATGCAGGACTTTTGCCAATTTGGGGGTAAAATTGATTAAACTGAAAATTATAAAGGACTCTTTGGGGTAAAATTGTCTTTACTACTTCAGCTTGGAAAAAAACCCATTAAAATGTATACCGGTACATGTACATGTAGATATATATATATATGTAGTTCAGAAATTATACAGGACTTAAAGAGGAATTTTCCAGTTTTCATTAAAATAAAAAATGTACTGGTATGTATACCTAACACTAACAGATAAAAGTTGCAGGTTTTGACCCTACTGAACTTGAGATTAATTAAATGTATGTCTGTTTTGAGTAAAAACCCAGCGTTAAAGAGATAATAAATACTATCTTTGAATATAATTTGTTTTATGTGTATACACAATGTATTTATATATGTACATTTTGTACCTTTTGATAAGAAATAAACCAATTATTATGTACATGTACGAACTTTTGTCCTTTCTTTAATAAAATATTAATCTATTCTACATGAATGAAACATATACAAAAATGTAGGTCAGTTTACATAATATATATTTTTTTTTTTTTAAATTGACAAAAATTTTTGGCACTTTTCTAGGTAGAATTATTTTTAAAGCTGTTCTGTTGGAATTATTTTTTTTACAATCAAAAATATAATTCTATGTTGACATCAAGACAATATTGTCAGCCAAATTCTATATGGCTGCCATTTTTATAATATTTATATAAAAAAAAAAAGAAGAAGATGATCCATGTATCATGATCTGCATTTTATGTTATTAAATATTTAGGCCAAATGCCTGTAATTCTATGGTGAAATAAATTGAATATATATATATGTACAAGTAATATTGATGCATTGGTTTTCCAAATTAAAAGGTTAAACAATCGAACGCGAAGCATGAGATTGTTTAACCATTTAACTTGGAAAACTGTGTAATAAATGATTTGTAACATGAAGCCATGCGATATCACATCTAGGTCGTTGATTATTGCACGGCTCTCTGAGAGTAATAAAATAAAACTATAGCCCAGATTTAAAGTGTGCAATATATTGTATCTGCATGTATTATATCATAGGTCTTATATCTGTTGCTTACATTCTGGTATATAAACCATAAAAAGATTAAAGGAAAAGAATGCATTCATGTTACAAGGGACATATATTCAGTGTATATATTGTGTATACATGCACATAAGCCATCAATTTCAATTTCTTAATGATAACCACTAGGACAAGAAGATATGAAATATTGCCACCTTGACATCTAAAGTAAATTATACATGCTAAAATCAATACAGTAATTTCCTGACTAGCATCACTTGAGAATTTCTCACTATAAAATTGAAGATTGTGGGTATCATTGACACAGTCTTCAAGATTTCTTAGAAAGAATCCATATATAGATAATATGATGGTGGTCGTTGATAGGTCATATGACGATCATGTGACCTTCAATAAACAAAATATTTAATCTAGCTGTACTATAAATTATAATCAATTCATTGAATATAATATAGTTCAGTCATCAAGATGAGCACGGGTCCTCCTGCCCAAGTAAGACCGGTAAAACTTTGTTCTGGCCAGTATATTTTTCAGTTTTTATTTAGAGCTATCTAAAAATAAATTCAAGAATTTGATTCTGACTAGTTAATTCAAATTTTCATTTTGAGGATTGAATACTCATTTTATGCCTCAGAACCTTGTTTTACCCCAACAATGTGAATCCAGTAGTAGCTCCCTCTTTTAAGATTAACCTTATTAAGATTTCTGCAATGAAAAAGTGACCTTAAAAGGGGGATGTCCTCTCTTGAAGTAGACAATTCAGTAGTAATTTACTATCTCAGTGTATCTTAAGTGTGGCCTGCTATAAGGGCTGGCCTTTGCTTTGGCGAGAGGGGTGCTACTGTAACACTCATTTTTTATTCCCAAAGCCTTGTTTTACCGAACAGGAGCTGAGTATTAGACACAAGTGATATAAAATGTTAAAACTTTAAATATATTAAAATCAGTTATTGGAAGGACCATGAAAAGGATGTATTTATACATTACATGGATGAATATGGTACACAAATATTATTGGCATATGCTAACCTTATAATAATCTGTTTGGCTTGGGGTCAGGATAATGTGTCAGAGTGAAATAACAAGTCTACCCACAGACTGTTGTTTCAGTGAATTAGCAGTATAAAAATCCAGCTAAGCGTGTTGGTCTAGTTTAAAAGGCAGATACCATTATCATTAACATTATCATCTGATCATTGTAATGTAACTTGTTCTCTCCATGATATCAAATATTACTGAAAAATTGCTAATTTGGCATCAAGCAACAATAGTCTGTTTAAATTTACATATTTATTATTTATAAATGTTGCTTTATATAGATAAATGTATAGTGTTATTTATTATTGACAAGCTACATTTGTAATTAAATGTGTGACCTTTAAAAAAGAATACAACAGCCATTTACTAATAGTTTTTAGCTCGACTTTTCGAAGAAAAAAAGTCGAGCTATTGTCGTCACTTCGGCATCAGCGTCTGGATCTGTTAAGATTTCGGTTTAGTTTTTAGTCTGAGTCCATTTCTCAAAAACTATCAAAGGTATCAATTTGAAACTTGGAATACTTGTTCACTATCAAAAGAGGAACCAATTACAACAAGGCAGATGACCCTGTGATTTGTATATCCAGAGTTAAAATTTCTCAATACACTTGAGAAGACAACTCCATCCAGCATTTTATTTGAGTTATTCTCCCTTTTTGACTTAGAATTTCTTCAAAATATACAATTTCTCAATAATTAGGAGGCAGTGAAATGAAACTCGACATACCTGTTCATTATCAAAAGAGGAACCAATTACAAGAAGGCTTATGACCCTGTGATTTGTATATCCAGAGTTATCTGCCCTTGTTTCGACATAGTAGGTGTAATACCACTAAAGAATTCTCCATAGCCTTCTATGTTAAATTTAAAAAAAATGAGCTTTCATACAGGATTCATCTTAAGTTTAATCTAAGTGACACTCATATCTCATGGAAGGGGCACGTAATTGAAAGCTTAACTCCGAAAATCAACGTACATTTAATTACATATAAGAAAAAACAGACAGTCTGAAGATGTCTACCGTCAAAAATCCTACTTTCAATTTCGATTTAACACAAATTCAGGTGGTTTCTTTCCAATGCAATAAATTTTTTATTTAAAACCACAAGGACATCAAATGTGGGCTTAAAATTATCCTAAAATATGTAGGTTTCTGCTGACATTCAGTATTTTGCAGTATCTAATAGGGTTTATTTTTTATCCAACAATGTAGGAATCCATTTTGTGTTTACGTACTACTTTCCCATACATGTACATCCTTTTCGACTGGTACCCATGTTTAGTGGTATTACACCTAGTACATATGTACATAGAAATTAGGGATATTTTTTTAGTATAATTAAAATTTCTCAATAACTATCAAAGCCATTAACTTGAAACTCAATACACTTGTAGAAAGTGTTGACCCCAATCTGTTGACAAGAGAAGACAACTCCATCCAGCATTTTATTTAGTTATTCCCCCTTTTTGACTTAGAATTTCTTCAAAAAATACAATTTCTCAATAATTAGGATAGGCAGTGAAATGAAACTCGACATACCTGTTCATTATCAAATGGGGTACCCATTACAACAAGGCAGGAGACCCTGTGATTTGTATATCCAGAGTTATCTGCCCTTGTTTCGACATAGTACATAGAAATTAGGAATATATTTTTAGTATAATTAAAATTTCTCAATAACTATCAAAGCTATTAACTTGAAACTCAATACACTTGTAGAAAGTGTTGACCCCATTCTGTTGACAAGAGAAGACAACTCTATCCAGCATTTTATTTGAGTTATTTCCCTTTTTTTACTTGCATTTTTTTTCTAAAAATACAATTTTCTCAATATAAACTATGATAGGCATTAAAATGAAACCCAACATACCTGTTCACTATCAAAAGGGGAACACATTACAGAAGGGTAACCCCCTACTTCCAACATACAACCCCCTCTCCCCACCCCCAAACTTTTTTTATATTTTTATTTCATATGCACTGAAATAGTGTAACAAGAAAATATTATACCCCAACCCCACACCACACCCAAAAAAAATTTTGTGAGACACACTTCTGATTATATTTACCAATCTTGCAAACATATTTACTTATATGACCATCATAGTTAGAAGTATGTATAACTTTGTAATTTGCTTGCAGTTTAATATCAGATATGAAAAAGTCGAGCGTCCAGCACCCATGGGTGGTGCTCTTGTTTTTAATTGTTTCAGTGGGGGTATTGGAAAAATTGTTTTGCATTGGTATTTTTAAATTATTATAAGGAAGTTTAAAGATGATGGTCAATAATCATCAAAGTGAACTACTACATACATGTAGCTAACCTCAAATCATTGAACACAAAAAAAGACCACAGAATTTGTCAAGTTTTTAGCGTATTTTATCAAGTTATTGGTTTCTTAATTACATGTAAATTACAGGGGGCTGTCATTGTCGTGATCATATGGTAGTTGCATTTACAACTACCTATGCAATTAGTGCCTATCACTACTAAAGTTGTGAGATCGAATCCCATTCATGGCGAGGTGTACTCGACACAACATTATGTAATAAAGTTTGTCAGCGACTTGCTGCAGGTAGTTTTCTCCGGATGCTCCGGTTTCTTCCACCAATAAAACTGACAGCCAAGATATACATGTAACTGAAATATTGTTGAAAGTGGCATTAAACACCATAACCCTAACCCTAATTAAATTACATGTTATCTAGATACAGTTACTTATGAAAAGAAAGTTTAACAGTGATGGTGATTAATTCCACCAATATAAACAAAACAAACTATCACCGCTCATGTTAACTGAACTCACTGACCACAAAAAACACCAAGACATAATATGAATATAATTTCCATATTGTAATGGTAGGACTTCATCCATTGTAAACTGGTGTAATAGCATGTTCGCATCATGATCAAGTCGTGTAAATCGTGGGTTCAAACCCTGTTTGTGTCAAACCAAAGACTATGCAATTGGTTTTTGCTGCTTCTAAGCAAATCATGCAGTATTAAGGAGTAGTTTGTTGGAAAGATGTTTCCATTGGGCATGTGTATAATCATTTGCGATAATACACCAGAGGTGATTTGCAAATTAATGGAAGAAGAAGAAGTAAGAGCATGGTTAACACTGAATCAAGATAATGTGTCAGAGTGGCGCGACATGTCTATCCATGAACTGTTGTTTCAGTGAGAGCACTATAAAAATCCAGCTAAACTTGTTGGTCTTGTACAAAGCAGACATCATCATTACTGGGCACTAGAGGGTTAAGGAGTAAGAGCATGGTTGACACGGAATCAAGATAATGTGTCAGAGTGGGGCGACATGTCTATCCATGAACTGTTGTTTCAGTGAGCTAGCACTATAAAAATCCAACTCAGGGTGTTGGTCTTTTATAAAGTGGACATCATCATCAACTCATTGTAGCTTGTTCTTGCTATCGAAAAAGCTGAAAATTGTGCATGCTCATTTAGCATTAGACAACAATCACTCTCTCACTTGTCCTTAATAACACAAGTATAAGAAGTTACCTGACCCTAAGGTTCAGACAACAATCACTCTCTGACTTGTCCCTAATAACACAAGTACTGTATAAGAAGTTACCTGACTCTAAGGTTCAGACAACAATCACTCTCTGACTTGTCCCTAATAACACAAGTACTGTATAAGAAGTTACCTGACTCTTAAGGTTCAGACAACAATCACTCTCTGACTTGTCCCTACTAACACAAGTACTGTATAAGAAGTTACCTGACCCTAAGGTTCAGACAACAATCACTCTCTCACTTGTCCCTAATAACACAAGTATAAGAAGTTACCTGACCCTAAGGTTCAGACAACAATCACTCTCTCACTTGTCCCTAATAACACAAGTATAAGAAGTTACCTGACCCTAAGGTTCAGACAACAATCACTCTCTCACTTGTCCCTAATAACACAAGTATAACTTATAACAAGTTACCTGACCCTAAGGTTCAGACAACAATCACTCTCTGACTTGTCCCTAATAACACAAGTACTGTATAAGAAGTTACCTGACTCTAAGGTTCAGACAACAATCACTCTCTCACTTGTCCCTAATAACACAAGTATAAGAAGTTACCTGACTCTAAGGTTCAGACAACAATCACTCTCTCATTTGTCCCTAGTAACACAAGTACTGTATAAGAAGTTACCTGACTCTAAGGTTCAGACAACAGTCACTCTCTCACTTGTCCCTAATAACACAAGTATAAGAAGTTACAATGTACCTGACCCTAAGGTTCAGACAACAATCACTCTCTGACTTGTCCCTAATAACACAAGTATAAGAAGTTACCTGACCCTAAGGTTCAGACAACAATCACTCTCTCACTTGTCCCTAATAACACAAGTACTGTATAAGAAGTTACCTGACTCTAAGGTTCAGACAACAATCACTCTCTCACTTGTCCCTAATAACACAAGTATAAGAAGTTACCTGACCCTAAGGTTCAGACAACAATCACTCTCTCACTTGTCACTAGTAACACAAGTACTGTATAAGAAGTTACCTGACTCTAAGGTTCAGACAACAATCACTCTCACTTTTCCCTAATAACACAAGTATAAGAAGTTACCTGACCCTAAGGTTCAGACAACAATCACTCTCTCACTTGTCCCTAATAACACAAGTATAAGAAGTTACCTGACTCTAAGGTTCAGACAACAATCATTCTCACTTTTCCCTAATAACACAAGTATAAGAAGTTACCTGACTCTAAGGTTCAGACAACAATCACTCTCACTTTTCCCTAATAACACAAGTACTGTATAAGAAGTTACCTGACCCCCAGGGTTCATGTTGTCTTAAGTGTCAAATTTCACAGTATGATATTTAATATGTGTTAGACAAAAAGACTTGACCCTTAATAAATTCAATACAATTACAAAGATATATAAACCAAGGTTTGTTTACATCTTTATTTTAGATTATCATTAAATTGTCTCTATTCTCCTAGATATATTAAGTGATAATTATAACGTTTACATGTATATGATTACATACTGTTTAAATTGGAGACTTAGATTGCTTCTTCTTAGATCAGTATATATCATTTCATAAAATTATCATGATTAAGTAAACAATATTTAAAAACACAGAAATACATACATATTTATCAAGTCACATTTTCTGAAAATCAAATAAGTTAATTATTTTACCAGATATATCTTAAGTGTATTGTACATGTACCTGAGATATATATGGTTTACCTGTGATTTCTAGTCATGTGGTTTACCTGATATATAGGTAACTCAATTGGTTTACCTGAAATTACATGTATTATTAATCTGGTATAGCATAAGCAACTTTTTCTTAATCTGATATAACTCCAGAAGTGAACCTTAAATTACTAATATTGTTAATCTGGAATATCTTGATTAGTTTATTTTTAATTTATCATCTTGTTAATCTAACTAAGTGAGTGAGTGATTGTTGTTCACGCCAATTCAGCAATTTTTCAGCCATATCGTAGCGAGAACAAGTTAATTTTCAATGAGAGGATGATGATGAGGTCCGCTTTGTTCTAGACCAACATGCTGAGTTGGATTTTTATAGTACTAGCTCACTGAAAGAACAGTCCGCAGGTAGACATGTCGCCCGACTTGGACACATTATCCTGATTCCGAGCCAACCAGTCTTTGTTCTTTCTCCTTAATACTGCGTGCTTAGCAGAGAAGCAACAAATATCAATTATATAATCTTTGGTTTTACTCGACTCGGGCTCAAACCCACGATCTACCACACTCTTTAGTAGTTTACTTGGAATTTCCATAATCATGGTGTTAATCTAAAATGACTTGAGTAATTAACCTTGTTAATATAGAATTACTGGAGTAGATTAACTGGGATTATCTTGTACATGTTATAAATGCGGAATAACTAACATTTCTTTTATTTTATTTTTTAGATAAAATACTAAGACTGTGATGAAGAATGGGTTGTGTTTTGTCAAAAAAAGATGGAAATAGAAATTCCATGGTGTTTAGAGTATATAATGTCGATGAAAATGGAGAAAAACACAACCCTGGAAAGATTGAAATAACCGACACAGAACTTATTCTCCGTCAAAAAGGAAGAGATCAAATCACATGGCCTTTAAGATGTCTGAGGCGTTATGGTTGGGAAGAAGAACTATTCTCTTTTGAAAGTGGTCGTCGCTGTTATACTGGACCCGGAATTTACGCTTTCAAATGCAAACGGGCAGAACTTTTATTTAGGGCAGTTCAGGAGAGTATTATGAGAGTTGGACAAGGTGATATGTCTGCTAGTCAAGCCTTTGATCATCATGGGCATTCCAACAGTCGTCCTCCGTCTACTATAGAAATGAGTGATCTGATGGCATTTACTGTGCCTAATGGAAATACGGGGCTTGCCAGCATGCGTGAAATGAATTATATCAATCAGACAATAGTGAACGAACATGAGCAGCATACCTATCAAAACACTGCCCCGTTGAGGGCAAATGGTTCTGCAACATCGGCAGCAGACACTGCTTCAGCGTTGATTGATTTTCTTCATAATCCTTTGCAAACTGATCCAAAGTTAAATTATATTGACCCTGATTTTCCTACTAGTACTGAAAGTTTAACAAATATAAATCTGAGTGTAAATGGTCAGGCTAGCGGATCAAGGCAAGACCAAACTAACACAAAGAAAAGGATTGATTCAGAACCAGGAGTCAGGTATCCATTAATAGACGTGGTTGACTGTGATGAAACAAACGAAGTGTTCGTGGAAGATTCGGCTTTCGAGACTGAACGGCAGGCAGAATATATGAACATCTGTCCATTGAATGAGGCTGTGGGAGGAAGGTTTGAACCAAAGCCTGTCATACCTCCTCCACCTTTGATTAGGGAACCAGAATACACTAACATTAATCCTAAGAATCCGCCACAGTTAAATTACATTCAAGTTGGCCCAGGAAACTTTTCAAATTCAAAGACTTCAACAGTTGTGTCCCCTGTTGTTCCGTCTGTTCCTGCTGCCACTGGAGGGAGTTATGCAGAGATAGATTTTCATAGAACGGAAGCATTATCTAATCGTCAGGTAATGGAACAAGACGAGGGTAGTCGTAAAACACGACATAACAGTACTATAAGCAGTGCATTTTGAATTGGGAGAAAAAAGAAGTGTTTGATATAATTTTATTATGTTTTATATACATTTGTATGGTGCTCAGTGATAAAAACATATTTCTGCTTCATGTTTTTTTCTCATATGATCATGCATTCACAAAGGTTATGAGAAAACAAAAATGTTTAACTGAACTGAGTCCAAAATTAATAAATTTTCAGTTTGCCAGAAATTGACCTACCTGAAAAACCAGATCCTACTCAAATTCTTTTTTTCTTCAACTAAATTTTTTTTAATTTCGGGATTCAAAAATTGTATTTCCAAGTTCCATAGCGATAAGATACCTTATTACAAATATTACGACATTTAAAAAAAAAAAAAATTCTCTGCCTACATACCCATGTAGAACACCCATAATTAGGGATTGGGCAAATTAATATTTTGTTAAGGGTGGCCTGACTACCAGTAAAACTAACTTTTTTACATTTTATGTGGCATTTTGCATGTTCAAGATTTTAATTGTCATTTCTTATATATAAAACTTTTTAAGTATTTCTTATGTATAAAACTTTTGAGGTATTTCTTATGTATAAAATTGATCAGACAGGTTATTCTTCTCCTGCCACCATTTGCTACATTACATGTACATATACTGTTAACTCTGTATAAATAATTCAAATATTTATTTAATGTGATGATGGTTATTTCCCTACTGGGATACCATACATGTACATGTAGGTAAAAATTATGTTCTCCTTTTTGATAACTTTATTGGTGTTCGAAAGTGTTGCATTATATTACTATCGAGATCAGAAAGCATTGCACAATGAAGATGTTTTCTAAGAAATTTTTACAAGCAAAACATAATTGCAATTAACTATTTGATGTGATTAATATACATTTGTACTTTCCTGATGAGTGAAGATAACATCATTATGCATATATGTTTAGTTAAACCTTTCCACAGTGAAGTAATACAATATAATTAACCCAACTAAAATGTTAATATCAAAATTTATTGATAATAAAGTTACACATCTCACCATGAGATATTATCTGTATTAACAGACTCACTATGATGCTGAACAATATCGGTCAATGTGACGTCAAACAAATTACTACGTTACCGATAAATACAACAAGGTCAGTGTTGATTGTTTTACTAGTATCGAAGGTTTACCTTCAGACTCACTGTGATTGTAGTGATAATGTCTGTCTCGACCTTCATGACTGCCGTTATGCTCACTTTTCTACCCGTTTCTAAAAGGTCGTACAAATAAATTTGATATTTTCTGACAATGTAAGGATATTGTATATATATAATAGGAACAATTTTCCAATACTAAAACTGGAGGTAAAAAGTTCTTTTAATGACCTTTGACTTTCCCTATATTATCACATGACCAATTTTTTCTCCTAAGGCAACATTGCTCTTTTTTTCTTCTTCTTTGAATTGCAAGTAGGAGGGGGGTTGTTTTCACTCAAAAATAATTTTCTTGATTTCACATTTTATTTTTCACCACAGCCTATTTATTGTTTGATGGGTTTTTTNCCCCCCCCCCCCCCCAAAAAAAAACTGGAGATTTTTTCTGAATACATGTGTACAATGTATGTACTACATACAGATATCAATAATGTGGTAATACATATTAATTAATTTTTTATTTTATTTATTTCTAAAAAGCTCAAGTTCTTTTTTCAAAGTATGACCAATACATTTTGTATACATACAGATATTAAAGTATTGATAATGTTATAATGTGCGTTAACCTCAATATTAAATAGTCAACATTATCAGAATGAACTTAAAATGTCTAATATTGTTTCATATTTTTTCCACGTTTTATTGATTAATCTAGGGTTTTGTGAGGAATCTTAAATTGAGATCGATTAACATGTAGAGCATATTATTTTGTACTTTTGTTTGAAGACGGTGGAGTTACTTAAAATAGTTATGTTTTTTATTAGGTTATTTATCTTATTGTAAATCTTGGTCAATTCAATCTATTTTATATATTTTTTTTATCTTATTGCATTATGCTACATGCTATAAATATATCAATAAAAAGCAGACTATCATTAATTAGAATGTACTATTCCTTAAAAGTTCTAGTTTTAAATTACTTTTATTTTTAGCATTATTTTTTTATCATTATTATATTCTCGAAATTGCAGATATAATTTTCCATTATTGTCTAAATCAATTTTGATTTTCTGTGAAAGTTAATTACCGTCTTTTGCTATGCAGAGTATGCCATTCTTCTCCTACAAATCTGCAGAAAAGTATACTTCGGGTGTATGATATGCACACACTTTTTTTAAATTGCATTAAACATACTGATAGGATAACTAAATACAATATGTTATCATGGGTAAGATATTTTGTGCATCAGTACCCACATATGGATGTATTACTACAACAAATATGGCCACCATATATTACATGTACAACAAATATGGCCACCATATACTACTACAAATATGGCCACCATATACTACAACAAATATGGCCACCATATACTACTACAAATATGGCCACCATATATACTACAACAAATATGGCCACTTTAGTTAAAACTAACTGTCTGTTTCTACATCTATTCATTATGATATATTTGTCATGAAATATTTTACATATTGGTGAAAGTGTTAAAATTTAGACTGGTCTTGAAAGGGACCATTTTTTTTTTTATTTTTTTTTCACAAATTATGAAGATTACTATCCTGTTTTAACTATTTTTTTTAACAACTGTAGTTCTGTAACATTCTAGTATTGTGATATTTCTATGACAGTAAATTTATGATTAGGTCAATTACAACATATGTATTTTTATTTTTTGTAACAAGTTTTTCTCTTTGAAAAGGTCATAAATAATTTGTTTTAAAATTTGATGATTGCATTGTTCTGTGTGCATGTACATGTAGGGTAATGAAAATGTCTGTATAACTCTTCCTAATATGTTAGACTACAGTGAAACTAATATATTATGAAGATATGGCCATGGGCCAA
>MJUT01013235.1:444834-463924 GCA_002080005.1 Gigantidas platifrons
TATGGAATGTTCTGTATTAAGTTTCTTCAGAGCAGAATGCAAGGTGAGCGACACAGGCTCAGCTCAGTGCTGAACCTTTAGTTTGTTTTAAAATCTAATTGGAAAAGAACTTTCAAATACAAAGGTCTTATATGAGGTTTCAGATGAAAGATATCTTCTAAATTATTTTTTGGCAAAAATCTTAGTTTTTTTGTTGAAATTACAGGGATTTTGAGAATTGAGTTTTACTGATGCTGTTGAGAAAAACAACCCATATATGTTTTGGTATGATATTTATCATATTAATTTATTTTGAAAACTATGAGAGATAGGAACAGCATTTTTGGAAGAAATTCTAGTTTTTTGTCGAAAAAACAAGAATATTGAGAATTATGTCTTATTTACACATAATTTTCTGCAATAAGCACTGAAGTTCATTAGAATCTGTATCACATTTTGGGAAAAGTGGAAAATGTAAATATCATTGGCCATGTCAGTCCTTAAGCATATGATGATTGGTTTGGTTTTATGGGGCTTAATGCCACTTTAAACAATATTTCAGCTATATCATGACGGTCAGTTTTATTGGTGGAGGAAACTGTAGTACCAGGAGAAAACCATCGACCTGTCGTAAGTCACTGAAAAACTTTATCACATAATGTTGTATCAAGTACACCTCATCTGAGTGGGTTAGAACTCACAACGTTAGTGGTGATAGGCAATGATTGCATAGGTAGTTATAAATCCAATTACAATATGATCATGACCACGACGGCCCCCATATGATGAAGACTTTTAGATAACAGTCAAATGAACTCCTATGGTATCCAAATTTCTATCTCGGACTATTGCAAAAATAACCTGCCTGAGAATACTAAATCGATTGGATTGCATATTCTCAAAGCTCAGACAACTGTGACAAGAACCCAAAAGAAGCAATGCAATAATCAGTGTTAGAAACTAAGAAATAAGGGAGGTTGTCACAAGGGCAGGTAGGGGCTAAATCAGGTCGTCCGAATTAACATCAGGTTGCCGAAAAGGGTCGCAGAGCGACCCTTCCTACCTCGCATTGCGAGGTGGTCATTAAGGCCAGGGGTCTGGGGCCCACTCAAGGGCCCCAGAAGCTCTGGGGTAAATAGTGCAAAATCCTGCATTCTGGGTGTTTTCTGAGGCCTACTTTTTGGTTTGAAAAAGGTGGCTCACTCCTTGAAAAGAATGGCTTTTGGTTTTACAGTGGGAGTCAGATCAATGTTGAAAAATACCCATCAATTCAAGTTTTAGTTCCTCAAGAAGTACATTTTACTTTTTAGTAATGACGGACATTTTGTCCATACAGCACTTGTTTGTTTTAAAAAAAAATTAAATCAGTTGTTTTTTTTTGTTTTTTTTATCTTTTTCAGATTTAAGTTCCTTTTCAATTTCCATATTCACAGCCTTTTCAGATTCATCACATTCGGAAGTTACCCTGCCCAAATTTAGTAAATAGTTAAAAAGCTGTCTGAACTGATTTGTTCTGGGCTTTTTTTGTATTCATAAAGTTCTTAAGGACATACATTCACATTGTTATTTCTGTCTACCTTGATTATTTCAGTCTTGCATACCAATGAAACTGGAAGATATTCTAAGCCAAAAACTTCACATAATGAAAGATTTTGTAAATTCTGTAAGGATCAAGTTGAGGACGAATCTCACTTTTTATTAAAATGTCCAAAATACAATCTAATAAGANTGAACTGATTTGTTCTGGGCTTTTTTTGTATTCATAAAGTTCTTAAGGACATACATTCAATGTCACATTGATATTTCTGTCTTGCATACCAATGATTTTTTATATGCCCCCCCCCCCACCTGCCCATTTTCCTATTGAAATAAATATCACTGTGCTGTGATCAAATACCACACAAATTGTAATAACTAATATTTGTGTAATCTTTAGCAGAAGAACGATGTCTCTGTCAATTCGCTCAATGGTCCAACTATATATAGCTTGGGAATGAAAATATAGTACAAACTATATTATGGTTTAATGTACGGGTATTATTCACGATTGAATCAGATTGATGAGCAGTTGGGTGGTCCTCGATCCTTGCTTAAAGCTGTATATGAAGTTGATAAACTATTAACGGTTAAGGAAAACTCCTGGACAAATAATGTTATTCAATATTCTAAAGCCTTGAAAATATCTTCCCTTGAAATATCAAAGAATTTATATAAACAACAACTATGGGAGTGTTATAAATCCAAAATTAATTTCGAACTTTCTAAGATAAGAGAAGAATCCTCGGGGAAACTTCTTTTCTATAGTAAAATATTCAAAAAGTTTGAGCAACAAGAATATCTAAATTTTAATATTAAAAAAGAACTCCGAAAACAATTAACAAAACTAAGAATAAGTGCTCATCCATTGGCAATTGAAACTGGAAGATATTCTAAGCCAAAAACTTCACATAATGAAAGATTTTGTAAATTCTGTAAGGATCAAGTTGAGGACGAATCTCACTTTTTATTAAAATGTCCAAAATACAATCTAATAAGAAAAAATATGGAATCGATAACGACTACAATGAAGATTCCTCATCTTTCATAATAAATTTACTCAACCCGTCATCATCAAGAAATTTAAAAACAATTTGTTTATTCCTAAAGGAAGCTTTTGAGGAGCGGGACCAACCGGCTGCTCTTAATGTTACATGAACCTGTCTGTTTTAGATCACAAACTCTATATTAAGAATGTATTTTATTTATTTCAACATGTTTTTGTTTTTGTATTGGATCACGCCCCTATTGTGCTCTTTCCAAATAAAATATTGAATTGAATAATAATATTGATTTACAAGTAAGCAGGTTTTAATGGAAAAGTAGAAATTATTTCCAGAAATATTTAAACAATGTTATTTTTTACTGTACAGACACAATATTTTCAGAGAGGCTTTTCCCCCCCACTGCATCAACAATTCGAGGCCTGGATATTTTGCACCCCTTTTCATAGATGTTATACCATTATACTATAGGAATATCCAGCAGTTGGGATTCATTGGAGTTGTCTAATCTTTTTAGTACAAGTTGGAACCTATAGGCCGTTCTGTAATTTTAAGATACTTTGTTTTGTGATGTGATATTTGTGCGAGATTTACTTGTTGCAGATGATACATTTGAATTGATAAGATGATATTAATATATAGATATATTAATGACACAGTGTACTTAGTTGTTATTTATTGAGTAATAACTACATTTTGTACATAAGTTACTGTGCAGTAAGTCATACAATCCGTGGCCACTGATCTTGTTTCATAATTTCTGTATCTGTGAGGACCGACTTCCTTACAGGTCTCAGATTTATGACTGTCATTTAGAAAGGGTTTGCAATAGTAGGTTGACTACATTACTTATATCTTTATATGATTGCTTTTCATTATTATACAAATTTTGAATCCTTCCCGTAGAGCCAGCCATACACTCTTTATTTATTTTTATTGGACATTTACTGATTGCTACATGTATACAATGACTTTTATATACATCCTTGATGTATATACAGCAAATTCTGTTTGATTCATTTATAGATTAAATTGATGCTTAATAAATACTAATCACAATATCATTATATAAGTTAATACTTATATGACAGATTTTTTAACTGTCTTTGTCTTTTTACTTGATATTTGACCCAAGTTATGCTAAATACAATATATAGGGGCACGAGGTGGAATGTTCAATTGAACATATCCATAAGCACCGTCCCTTGGTGACCCTTGCAGATATTCAATGTTTCATCCATAAGTCCAAATATACTATCCACTTCTTAGTACAAACTAGGATATGCATTACAAGGATTACATTTTTTTTGTTGGTATGTGTGATATCGTTTCTTTGAATTTCCTGGATTGCACTTTGGCAGAGATCAGGTACATTAGTACCACATATACTGTATCACTACTGAGCATACTATCAATTAAAATTATTGACATTTACTGTTTATAGCAATGTACTGTATTAATCATAATTGTTATATTTATGTAACTGCCACAGGCACTCGTTTCATATATATATTTGTTTACTATCTACGTCTATCCATAAAGAAAGGTCCTTATCGGTTTCGCGACGGTTGCCTCAGTTCACGGTCGAAAAAACTGTTTTAGAATTTCTTTAGTGAGCTAAAATTATTCTCTACTTTAAATATGATAATTTTTCTACAACATGGTGTATGACACGCCTACCTTGGTTGCCAATTATCTACGTCAGAGCTCATTATATAATCCAACTTGAAATACACAAAAATACTCCATATTTTTTCGGCTACACCGATCCAGCAGTGATTTATAAAAAAAAAAAAATCGCCTGTGAAAAATACACGAGATATTTCCTTGTTTTGAACGTGGGATATATTACTTATCTAGAGCTATGCAAATCCAACTGAGAGTGTTGATCTATTGGTACAAATGTATTTATTATATTATTTTGTTGTTTTGTATCAAATAATATCCATTCTGTCTTCCACGCTTTGATCTTAAAAGGTATAAAGGAACAATTTGTTGACTTCTGTGGTTTATGAATGTTTTACAAGTATTCATTTAATAGCAAGAGAATCTAACACATCTTTTAATTTACTTTCAGAAGTGATAAATTGATCATTCAGATCATGGAGAAAGAAAACATATTGCAAAGAGGTAAACTTGTTATTTAATATTAGAACAATACAATGTATGTACAATTGTTGAGTGTCTATTTTATTTAGGTATTTATGGAAGTGTGGTGCACACTATTGTTATGCCCTCCTAATTGCTTAATTTCTAACAAAATTCTTCCTGCTGGTAATCAACAATATTGTTCGACCACAACAATAACAATTTTGAAGTCACATTATGTTCTGGATCTGTTGTCTGTCTGCCTGTAGACAAAATGGTTTCTGTGTGATAACTGTAATTGTAGATAACCAATATTTTTAAATTTCTAATGCAAAGATCGTTGGCATGGAATGAATAGCCATACCTGTTTCCAAGGAAGAGACCGTTTTAGGTGCAAAAATTTGTGTTTCTGAGGGTTTTTTTTGTACTAGGAGAATAATTGTTCATCTGAGCTTGATGAGGTTTCAAATAACGAATTCTTTAGATAAAATCCCTTTTTGAAAAATGCTTAGTATTACTTCATGTATGTAATTATTACCATTTATGACACGAAAAGAATAAAAAAGGGGATTCTAAATTTTTACTTTTATATTTTCTTCCAATTTGAATGCATTTTTTTTTTTGCAAAATGATAATCTTTATGGATTATTGATGTACCATAAAAAAATTGTGCCGTTTTATTTCAAAAGGGGGTCTAAATTTTACAGATATATAATTTTGAAAATATGTCAAACCAGGCACTCTTAGACTATGAATTGTACAATTGATCACAATTATCAGTATTGAGATATTAAACATAACATCTGACAAAAATTTGAATAAAAAAAAATGTTCAATATTTATTTTAAAGAAAATTTAACACATTTCTGTTTAAATGTTACCTGTTGTGTATTCCATAATAAATCTTGCACTGTACTAATGAATAACAAATTGATATTTTTAATCTGTCAGTTCTAGCCATCTAAAGAAATATTTTTAAGTAGTGGTGGCCATCTTGAATGAAGCAAAAATAATAACAAAATCTCATCATGGATTTTGGCTTAATGATCTAAACCTGAGGCTCACCAAAGCCTGTATCACTCATCAGCTTATTAATAATCTTATGGTTATGTACAGGTTTGTTTCAATCAGTTTCTCTTATAACATTTTTCTAATAGAATGTTGTGTATTGTAGTGGCGGTAATCTGAGATTTTCTATCCAAACAATAAAAAAAAACATTATAAAGCCTAAAAGTGTTTTTTTTTTGTGTGTGATTCCTGTGAACTTTGCTTTATTGGTTTATGTTTCATTGATGATTTGAAAACCATTTTTTCTGTATTTAAAACTGTGTCCTACTGTGGAGACTACATGTATCTTTGATTTCAAGTCAACAGTGAGTGAACCAAATGAGCAATTTTTGTCAGTTATATCAAGGTGAGAACAACCATAAGATGATACTGATGTCTGTTTTGTACTAGAGCAACAAGTTAAGTTGGATTTTTATAGTACAAGATCACTGAAACAATAGTCCGTGGTATAGACATGTCACTCCATTGGGACACATTTTCTCGATTCCTAGCCAACCAGTTTTTGCTCTTACTCCTTAATGCTGTATTCTTAGTGGAGAGTCAGCAAATACTAATTAGATAGTCTTTGGCTTGACCAAACTGGGGTTCAAACCAACATTTTACCGTCCTCACAGCAACTACACTAATCATTACACTACCAATGCCGTCTTTTCACTCAACATTTTGGAGAAGATCGTACAAGGAACATTACATCAAAGTTTGTTTTCAAATGGTATATTGTTTTCTTAAAAGAATATAAAAGTCTTAAAGACCAAGAAGATGAAACAGATGTAGGTAATGGTCACAAGAGATGACAAATACCCCTAACGGTCACAGGGGGCTGTCGTGATCGTATGGTAGTTGGATTTCCAACTACCTGTGCAATCAATGCCTTTCATCACTAATGTTGTGAGTTCGAACCCGCTCAGGCGAAGTGTACTCAATATAACATTATGTGATTAAGTTTGTCAGTGATTTGCGACAGGTCGGTGGATTTCTCCGGGTACTCTGGATTCCTCCACCAATAAAACTGACCGTCACGATATAACTGAAATATTCTTGAAAGTGGCATTAAGCACTATAAAGCCAAACCAAACCTTTTTAAACACCTGTCTCTTCAAGTGGTGGTCATGTTGTTAAATCCATATAATGTCGACGTAGTTATTAAGCTCAACTCGTAATACATTCATTTATCTCCACCCCCCCCCCCCCCCCAATATTGATGATTGAAGTGTATAAAGCTAAAGGGATGATACAGGCGAAGACAATGACAGACATAAAGTCATGACCATAGCTCACATTATTCTTCTATCTAGATCAAATAAACAAGTAACAGCATATGAAGTAAAATATTTTATACAATTTTAAATCTGTTATAAATACAATATACAATGAAAAATAATTTATACAAAACAAGAGGAACTGTGAGCTAATGCTCACTTATGATACCCCCGCTCTTCGGCAAACAGGAAGTAGGAATCTGACAGGTCAAAAATGCTTCCCAGGATATGGGGTACCTATATGAAGCTTGTGACCAAATATCAGATTCCTGTCATCAACAGTTGCTTAGAAAAATGTGACGAAAAATGTGTATATATGTTCAATGTGTATAAAAATAAACAAAATCGGCAAACAGGAAGTAGGAATCTGATGGGTCCAAAAACGTTTCCCACAATATGGGGTATCTATATGAAGCTTGTGACCAAATATCAGATTTCTGCCATCAATAGTTACTGAGAAAAATGCAAAGAAAAATATCTTGGACGGACGGACAGAGGTAAAACAGTATACCCCCCTCCCCCTTCGGGGAGCTGGGGTAAAATAAGTTAAATCTTATAAATTTACAATTAGGAGATGCATGTATTGTATTTCAATGAGATATTAAGTTCATTTTTTGAATTTCTTTTGTAAGCATTGCTATCGTAAATTGGCAAAATTAGAGGGGATATGGGTTTGCAACATATTTTTTAAATACTTTTGTACAAATATATATTATTAAAAATAATCATTGTCCATTTTTTCATAATATGAGCTTTAATATCCTTTTAAGTTTGGCCGATGTCAATCATTGGTTTTACCATCGCAAACTGAATTCATCTAGCAATATGAAGCATAGCTAGGTAAACAAATATTTGTGACAGTAAATCCAAGATTGATGTCAGTAAAGCTAAAAATACAATCTGGTTATCTCTCTGCTGAAATAAATAGACTGAACTACAGTCAAACTTGTATTAAGAGGTCATCTCTGGGACAAAGAAAAAGTGGTGTTTAAAGATAGGTCACCTTTTAAAAGAGCTTCAATTCATATGAAATTTTCTATGACAGGAAAAGAAAAAGATGACCTTTTAATACAAGTGACTGCTTAATAGAGGTGACTGCATGAACATAAGTATATGTTTGACTGTATTAAATTATTGTAAAGCTGAAATAAACTTAAATTCCACGAAATGTATTTGACGTCTTTACCACAGAAACATTGTAGTGAAGACATAACATCAAGTAAACATGCTTCCATAATAAAACATGGCATTTTTTCACTACCTTTATGCATCAAATGTAAACAAAATCTCAATGAATTTATTCCTTGATGCAAGTGATGTTTTTATATTTTGTTATATTGTATATTTATTGAAATGTTATGCAATATGATGGCTACTTCAAAGAATAAACATAGAAAAGAACAAATGTAGACTACCCTCTTTCTTACTGACATGTAGATAGTGAATTTTATGCAAGACTTTAGCCAATAAAAGTCTATAATACACAAATTTCACATGAGAAAGTAAACTATTTTTAGCCAATCATATTTCTATACTACAGAAAATTTGTATGAGAGTGTAAAATATTTGTAGCCAATCAAATTCTATAATACAGAAAAATCACACGAGAGTATAAAATATATTTTGCCAATCAAATTCTAACATACACAAAAATTGTATGAGAATGTAAAATAATTAAGGATTGATCACAATTTTTTTTCGGTTCATCATGAAGAAATAAACTAAAAAATGTGGTACACACTGGGTAACCCGCAAAGCAGGTTACGCAAGGGTGTGTACCACTTTTTTGAGTTTATTTAGAATGAACCGAACAAAAAATTGTGATCAATCCTTATAAATGAATTCCTAATTAATTTTTTTTCTTGTCCTAAAAATATTTTGACGTATAATAATTGCTTAAAAAGAATTAAAATTAAAAAATTTCCCAACATGTGACTTCCGGTTAATTTTTTTATCTATGATATGATGGATAAAAAATTCTAACCTATCAAATTCAAGCATTTGCTACAAATTTATTTATTGTAAAATATTTTACACAAACTATGTTATATCTAATATACATATCTATATAATATATATAGCAAATTATTTTGTAAGGTGTAAAATTTCATGATTGAAAAAAAAAAATGCATGGCAATTTAGCACTTTTGGAATAATTATAAGTTTCCAATTTTCTAACCACTTGAGCTTTCATTTTGATGGATTCAATTCTTTATATGCTGAAATTTAACACACCTTAAAATAACTCATTATTAAGAATAATCATAAATATTATATAAAAATATTAAAAATTTTGCACCTCTTTTTATAAATGATTAATTTGAATGTTAATCTACTTTTCAAACATATGAAAAAATGAAAAAAAAGATAAGATACTGCCATTTACTAAAAGACTAGATGCTCACATGAGCCTATATCATTCACCTGATTATTCATGCATTGATTGAGTAAAGCTAATTGTTTACACTAAGAAAAATGTTTTTTCTTAATTCCACATGGTCCTAAGGTTCTTAATAAATATCCTCTGAAATCAGTCACTTGCAATACCTAATTCATACAAACAAATAATAAAGTGAAACCTGTGTAAACAGAAACCTGAATAAACCCAAACTATAAATAAAACCAAACTATAAATAAAGTCCTAATGTAGGAAATCTTTGTTTAATTTAACCTGTATAAACCAAACATCTGTCTATTACAAACACAAAAGTTGGTCCTAAGAAGGTTCGACTTAGACAGGATTCACTGTACTTTGTAAGGGATCATTTCTGCCAAATCTAGGGTCAAAATTGTTCAGAGGTTTCAGATAAGAACAATTTTAAACTATTGAAAAAAATAAAAAAGGGATCAAGAAGTGATCTACCAATAATTATTTATGTAGTATGGGTTCAAGCAAGTTTTTAGGATTTATACAATTTCCGTTACAGTCTTATGTTAAACCTTCGTCCTGCAGAGACATCCATTTTTAATTTCCAATCAACACAAAAACATACATTTTGTAAAAGGTCAAAAATAAATTCTAGTCCAGTTTGAATTTAAATAGAGGTTACTGACAACAATAATTTTTAAATACTACCTGCCTATAGGGACCTATGTTAAAATTTAGTCTAATAGTGGTAGCCATCTTTGATTTCTGATCAACAACAACAAAAAACGCCAACTGGTCATATACAGAACCATGTAACATATTTCTACCATGCAATAATTTCATCACACATGTAATTGTGGATAAGATTTTTATTTTATTTTAGCCAATCAGAAAGCATTGTTAGCTTAGAATCCAATTTGAATTTTCTAATAAAATAAAAATCACAAATAACGTTGAGGATTATAAAATTCTTCCTAGTTTGGTTCTAATTGCTCTAAAGATTTCAGAGAAAAATATATTGATATGTGACAAAGTAATGACATAATGTACTCACAAGTACCTGACCAAAGTAATGTACTCACAAATATCTGAACAAAGTAATGTACTCACAAGTACCTGTACCTTTGGTCCAGGTAAGTAAAAAAACATGAAAACTGACCATAAAATTAACAACAAAATACAATGAAGGTCACTAATGTAAACAATTCACTATAAAATAGTCATCCATGGGATGCTATAAAGGTTTCAACAAGCAACCAAAATAATGATTCCATGTTATAGTGGTTCTACAAGCAACCAAATAATGGTTCCATGGTACAGTGGTTCAACAAGCAACCAAATAACAATTCCACGGTACAGTGGTTCAACAAGCAACCAAATAACGGTTCCATGACCAAATAATGGTTCCACGGTACAGTGGTTCAACAAGCAACCAAATAACGGTTCCATGACCAAATAATGGTTCCATGGTACAGTGGTTCAACAAGCAGCCAAATAACGGTTCCTCGACCAAATAACAGTTCCATGGTACAGTGGTGTATAAATCTATTTATAGGTTCAAAATATACAGTGATGACTGTGAAAATTTCTGTCTTGCTATTATATGCTACATTTAATGTCAAGTCTGAACTGTTTACTGTGTCGTCTGAGCGAATCCTCTATATGATGGCGGAGGTTGGCTGTCTTCGTCCGACGTCTGGCTGTGTGAGTAGTTATTTCCCCCTGTCATCATTACTATTTTCGTTGGATGATTACCAGATTGATGACCTTTTCCGTGTTTGATAAAATCATCGTGTAATGGCTTTGGAATTGATGCTGCTGAAATATCAATTATTTTTAGACATCAATAATTAATAAATGTATTGCAGTACATTCATTAATATTATGCATAATAGCTAAACACCAAAGTCCACTTTGATAAACAGCTGTGCCATATGCTTATGAGGGTTAGGGTTATGGTGTTTAAAGCCACATTCAACAATATTACAGTTATATCATGGCAATCAGTTTTATTGGTGGAGGAAACCAGAGTACCCAGAGAAAACCACTGACTTGTCACAAGTTACTGACAAACTTTATCCGATAGTGTTATATCGAGTACACCTTGTACGAGTGATATTCTAACTCACAATGTTAGTGGTGATAGGAACTGATTGCATAGGTAGTTATAAATCCAACTACCATACGATCATGACCACGATGACCCCCAAGTTCATGATAAGCTTACATAAAGTCTTTATAAGAAGTTTCATATAAAGTAATTGCTGTGGTCATGATCATTATGTAGTTGGGATTTATTTATGCAGTCAGTGTCTATCATCACTGAAATTCGAGTTTGGTCCTGATAAAGTTTGTCAATTGCTTGTGGCATCTCATCCTCCAGGAACTGGAATTAACCATGCAGCATGGACTGGTTGGCTTGAAATCAGGATATGGTGTCCCGAATGGAGCGACATATCTACTTGTGGACTTATTTTAAGTGAGCTAGCACTATATAAATCCAACTAAGCATGTTTGTCTAGTACAGAGTGGACATCATCATCATCTCATCGAATGCAATTTATTCTCAATCATATTTGATTTGATTTGATTTTTGGTGTTTAACGCCACTTTCAACAATATTTCAGCTATATCATGGCGACCAGTTTTAGTGGTGGAGGAAGCCAGAGTACCCGGAGAAAACCACTGACCATGGGCAAACAACTGATAAACTTTATCACTTGCGGTTGCGAGTCGAGTGCATCCTTTTTTGTAATTTACAAAGCTGAGCGCGAACCCATGCCATATTGGTGATAGGCTTGTATGAGTTGTTAGATTCAGCGACCTAACTCATTGAGCCAACCGGGCCCCCCAATCATATTTGATGTTACACAAATAAATTATCAAAACTTAGAGGAGAGCTACTTGTAGCCACTGGTTAATATATGGTAAATTAATTCTAAAAACTCAGAGCAGAGCTACTTGCAGCCAATGCCTGTTAGCAATCCTCGTTAAATAAATAAAGAATTAAATTATAAAAACGTACCAGCTGATGCCCTTAATGCTAGGTGTTGATAAACTTGTTTCATTCGTTCTGTGTTGATCTTGCTGACTTCTGCATGATTCACCATGGGTACTGGGTAATCTTTACCAATTATACATTTAGCAGCTCTTTGTACACTTTCTGGAGCATTCCATGGCTCGTATATATACTTTGGTGGATATCCTTTTAAAACTGGTAAATATTTCCTAAAATAAACAACAATCAATTAATCTAAAATACAATGTACCTATAAAATATTAATGTTGTTTCTCCTATTCTTAGTCATTGTGGGATTGTCATGATCGTATGGTAGTTGGATTTAAAACTACCTGTGCAATCAGTAGGGCCTATCACCACTCATATTGTGAGTTCGAATCCCACTACTGGGAATACAACATTATGTGATAAAGTTTGTCAGTGACTTGCGACAGGTCTGTGGTTTTCACTGCTGACTCCGGTTTCATCCACCAATGAAACTGACCGCCATGATATAACTGCAATATTGTTGAAAGTGGTGTTAAACATCATAAGCCTAACCCTATTCTTAGCATGTTTAGCCAGTTGGTTAAATTTTCAGATATTTTTAATCATCATGATGGTGAAATTTCTGTATGAGAATACCCGCCAATTTCCTTTCAACAGTCGTTCATAAAGAAATTCACAACTAAAAAATATCTACTGCTACCAGTAGATTACAAAACCTCTCCACTCTAGATACTGTATGGCGGGTTATTTTCACGGGTGTAAAATTTGGCGATTTTGAGTCAAATAGGTATATGAAAAATTTTGGCGTTTTTAAATTTGGCGGATGCTATGTGATGCACAAAAATTTTTGGCGGACACTAAGTGATGCACTGAACCTTAAATTTCTGCCACAAATACAAATCTTTATTAAAAAATATTTATTATTAAAATGTTGACGAAATGCATGTTAAAATATTCAAGTCATGATCTCAACATTTGAAAGTCCCAGTGTATTAAAATGTTATAGATCTTGACATCTGTGCCAGCGGAAGTTCATCCTCAAGAATGTCACTTATAAATACCCGTTTCTCTGAACCCATTTCGGACAATATCCGGATTATTTTTGACATGCTGAAACATTTTTACGATCCATGTTGCGGACAGCGGTTTGAAATTACTAATTAGTAAAAATTACTACAAAATTCATTTATAAATTTCTGGATTAAATAACAGTATAGCCAATATGACACTTTAATCTGTTAATCAATAAATATAATTGGTGGGCATCTAGCAGTCTCGACTGGTTGATTTTATGAACCTGTTGGTATGTCTTTGATGTTAATTTGTCAGTAACATTTGATTACTATTGGAAAACCGTGTGACAAATTAACAAATATTATAGTCTATACGTGCGAGTTTAATTCAGATGTTACTTGTAAACCATGAAAGTGTAAAAATGCCATCGGCATTAATCAATATTGTCACATTGTATACAGTTATGTATATACAGGATTATAAAAAAAAATCTGAATTTAGCTGAAAGTACTTCACTTCAAAATATTAATTTAGCGGAATTTATTTTGGCATTTTTGGAAGGACTGCTAAAATACGTGAAAATTAGCATCCAGCGAAAATAACCCGCCATACGGTAGTTAAATTTTCAAAATTAATATGATGAGTAGACCACTGCTAGCAGAAGGAGAATCTATAACTATATTTATCGATTGATTAATCTATATGAGGGAGTGAATAAGGGGAGATGGGTAATGTCATCCATCTGTGAACAGTGATCATGATATAGAGAGCATACAAACTAACAGTCTGTCATGATAGAGGTATTGTTCACATAGAAAGTAAAATCAACTAGTCTAATCAGGTCCGGCCTTAATCCAATTGGACCAATTGCTCCCAATTGGGCCCTGTGCTGGAGTTATCTACTCTTGGCTGTTAAAGTACACACAACACACTGCAGGTTTTACAGAGAACAGTATTGGGCCCCGCCCCTCCTAAGGCTGGCACTGAGACTAATGATACCCTCTAGATCTAACAGTTATGAAATACTCTACATAGTGTAATACAGCACAAAAATGTAACTAATCAATAACATTGCAAACAAAACATGTCTCTTAAAGGGGAATTTGCGGGCGGAGCTTATCATAGAAAAATCCCGTTGATGTGAACAGCATATTTAAAAAACAGTATGTCACATGACCAACGTGACCAAGGTCATATATACCTCAGAAATTTGAAGTGATTTTTGTAGGTTTTACATTGATGAAGAATATTATTTTTAATAAGACTAAAAGTTTCGTAGGGAGGAAAACTAGTGACCATGCCTGTCAAATATTTTGCTCCAAAAGTAACTGTGAAACTGGGTATCATTGATATTTCTTCCTCGAAATAACCGTGGCCAAAATAATGAACAATCTGAATGTTTGCTCTGCCCACAGCTATTTATACCCACGCTCCCCCTTTAAGACTCTGGTATCTGCGTTAGAAAAAACTGAATTCACCAGTTGTGCCTTCTCATTTGATCTTAGAAACTATTGACATATGTTTTGTTCATTTTAATATTACATCTCACAACTGCAGGCAGGCATGATTCATGGGGTTTTTAAGAACCCACACTTGAAAACGAAATAGAACTATCAAATTGGAGATATTAATTGAACTATGACTATTAAGATCAGAAATTCAGTTGAATTATAACTATTAAAGTCTGCATTTTGACCCTGGACACGAGATCCTGCTCCCTTGAAAAATTCTGGCTACTGGTTATATAAAAGGTATTATAAAAGGAAATGTAGCATGTCCTTCATCAAAATTATGGAAAGCAATGTGCATTAAATTTATGATTTCCCCCATTGTGACACTTACTGGGCAAATGGGAAAATATCTGTACATACCTGATAAAATCACCAGTTGGGTCTGCCCGTCGACCAAATCCAACCGGACAATAACAATGGAAAAACTGTTGAAAGAATGAACTACATGACAACCACATCCACATACCAGCATTAACACTCCAGTCAGCATCTAATAATAACTCTTCAAATACCTGAAAAATAATATGGTATAGTATCAAAGTTAATTTCTACAGCCTATAAAAATTATTTTACGGTCAACATTCTATAACATGATTTTTTAGTCTATATTCTATAAAATGAACTTTTACAGTCTATATTCTATATTAAATAAACTTCTATATTGCCTTTAAAATAATTTCTACAGTATTTAGATTAAATTCTTTAAAATTGTGTGCTCTAATATAATTGGTTCAGAGCTTTTTTATAGAATATAAGTTTAAAACATCTTCCTTTCAGAACCATATGTTAAACTGTGCTCCTTCGATTCAGACATACTCAAAATCTATTGTATTTAAATGACCATACAATTTGTACCAAATAAAGTTTTCAGTTACTTAGAAGTTTCTTGCTATACATTCCATAATATGAAACGCTTTGTCCTGCAATATTGGCCATCTTAAAAATCATATTGAAATAAAATGTTTCATGTCACTGATATGATGAGACAGAAAATAAGCTAAGGCCATGCAAAGTTAATTACTTGGTTCTCAGGCCCTTTTTTGTCAAAATTGATGAGGGAGGGCAGCATTTTTTTTTATCCTTTTACTGCTGTAAAAAGTGACGAGGGAGGAATTTTTTCTTCTTTTTTTTTGTGTGAAAAATATGGCAATGTATAAATCTGTTCATTACTTTATTGAAAATTTCAATTTTATTTCTTCCGATGGTGGCAGAAACATCACAAGTGGTTAATTTTTATGGAAACGTCCAATCCGCTGGTCCCAACGTACCATTTTTTATCTCCGTAAACAATTCCAATAAGGTACAAGCTTCGGAGAAGCCCCCTATTATGTTTCCTGGTAAAACTGGCAAACATTTGTGCCGAATTTGCACAGAAACGATTGACAGTTTGTCTAAATGTCAAACGGAAACACGTTTTTTATTTATACATTGTCATAACGATGCTTTAAATCTCATTTAAGCATGATGCGTTTTAAAGCGTTTCACCGACCACGCGATATAAGAGAAAAACGGATGCGGTTGTTTTTTCCGTACGGACAGCGCTACCGCATTAAAATTTTTTTTTTTTACTATTTTTGCAAAAAAATCGGCAATGCGGCGACGAATTTCCACATGCGGGCGGGCCTGAGAACCAAGAAATTAACTTTGTATGGCCTAATACTAATCTTTTTAAAATATTTCTCTTTCAGAGGAAGAAGTTTCTTACTTTCATTCCTTCTTCCCATGATATCCACAGATCTCCTCTCGTCAAGAAACATGCTACTGAATGTCGGGCAAGATGATGTATCCAACCAACCTGTCGTAACTGTGTCATTATTGCATCTATCCACGGAAAACCAGTTTTACCCTGACAATAAAAACATTTCATTAGATTTTATCAATTGCAATTTTTTTTTTTTACATATTTTATATGTAATTTGCAGGCACCCGTGTTGCTCATTTTTTATAAAAGTTTTTTGTGTTGTCCTATTATGTGTCGTAGCATTCTGAGTTCCGTGTTGTGATGTCCGTTATGATTTCTGCATAAAAACGTTCGGTTCGTCTTTACCTCTAGTTGTTTGTAGGATGGCTCAGGTCTTATTTATGTTATTTGTGTTTGCTTGGATATAGTGGTGTCCAACACATATTGTAATGTGTGCTTGTTTTTTTCTTCATCTTGTGTACCCCATGTTGCCAGTTTCTCTGGATTGTCCATTTTTGATTGCCCTTTTGGTATTTTCTTACATTTATTTAGAATACTTTATGCTTGTGTTCTTATTAAAATCATCCGCACAATTGCTAGTTATTATAATGATTAAAAAATATCAAAATCTGTGACTAAAAAGACCGCATCAGTTGTGTAATGGTTAGCATGCTCGCCTCACGTGCGGTAGATCGTGGGTTCGAGCCCCGGTCGGGTAAAACCAAAGACTATAAAATTGGTATGTGTTGCTTCTCCGCTAATCATGCAGCATTAAGGAGAAAGAACAGAGACTGGTTGACTCAAAATCAGAATAATGTATCCGAGTGGATAGATATGTCTACCTATGGACTGTTGTTTCACTGAGCTAGCACTATAAAAATCCAACTGAGCTTGTTGGTCTGGTACAAAGCGAACCTCATCATCATCTCATTGAAAACTAACTTATTCTTGCTATGACATAGCTGAAAAATTCTTGAATTGGCGTTAAACAACAATCACTCACTCACTGTGACTAAAAGTACTTCACTACTTTGATTTTTTAAATATCTACTGAATTACCTCTGCCCACTTTGCCAAAGCTTCTGGATTTTTATCCCAGGGAACCTGTACACATATTGGATTGTCGGACATCTGATCAAAATTTGGATTATTTGTGGCTGCTGTATAGAAAAACTCTCTCCATAGTAACTGGCCATGTAATGATAACGGTGGATCACTCCTCTTCTTCACCTAATGAGGTCAAACATAAAATAAATTACAAATAACAATTCACAAATAACTGACCATGTAATGATCAAGGTGGATTCAAAATGGTGCAAACTTTCCCACATACGTACCCATGAATTAATGAAATATTTGGACTACTGGACATTCAGACTAATCACCCATCAGACAAGTCGACCTTCAGACCAATCTGACGGAATCCTTACTATCCCTTTGGGTACCTACTTTACATTTGGGGTTTCAACATTCCCTCTTGGTTTTTTGCTTTCCATTTGGAGTTTCTACTTTCCCTTCAGTGTCCCTACTTCGTCTTTGGAGTTTCTATTTTCCCTTTGAGGTAATTCTACTTTACTTTTGGAATTTCTACTTTCCTTTTGGAGTTTCTATTTTTCTTTTGGGGTTCTCACTTTCCCTTTAAGATCCCACTTTCCCTTTGGGGTTCCTATTTTCTGTTTAGGGTTTCTACTTCCCCTTTGAGGTCCATACTTTCCCTTTAAGGGATAGGATACTTAATCATATTCTATTTCTACATTCAATACACGTTCACAACAGATTGTAACAAACTTTGTGATCTCTGAACTTTTTACCACTTGTTTAAGAAACGGTACAGAACCCCATATCTGAACAAACTTTAATCATGATGGTCCACCAATAAGATGACGTTTATTTGCGGAATTTTTTACCTGCTTCAGTCAAGATATAATTTATCGTCACTTTTGTATAAATTGACCAAAAAGGGGTGTTTTCTATAGCTGAAAAATTAGAGTAATTATGTTAATCTGTACTTAGATACTAGCACCTTTTTTTTTTAAATGCTACGGAAAAATATTATAAGTCCTCTCTCAACAAAGATCGCCTATTGTATATGTTCATTCCTATTAATCATATTTTATAACAGTTTTACTGTCAATAAATAATTCAGGTGGTTATCGTGGTCGTGATCGTACAATAACCTATGCAATCAGTGCCTATCACCACTAATGTTGTGAGTTTTAACCCCGCTCATGGCTACGTATACTCGAAACACCATTCTGTGATAAAGTTTGTCAGTAACTTGCGGCAGGTCGGTGGTTTTCTGCGGATACTCCAGTTTCCCCTACCAATAAAACTGACTGCCACGATATAACTGAAATATTATTGAAAGTGACGTTATACACCATAACCAAACCATCAATAAATAATTCAAACTACTGGTACCTTTCTGAATAATTCCCTCAGTTTCCAGTAAAATGTACGTGATGACAAACAACCAAACCTTAGGTACGGACTAAGTGCTGTCTGACTAGGAAACAAGGACTGCGTGGTCATCTTTGGTTTCTCAAAACTTGCAACCCATGCCTGAAAAACACAG
>MJUT01013235.1:472349-482616 GCA_002080005.1 Gigantidas platifrons
ATGACCCCCCCCCCCACCCGGGCCTGAGCTATAATGCATTTAATTTGCCTAGTCACCCTGATCATGAATATATATGGTTTAAGGGTGGGGATCTCAACCATTAAAAAGTTCACTTCCAAAGGTGAATATCATGTTCCATGGATTGATCAATCCTTGTATTCATCGAAATTGAAAATCTTTAACTGCTTTATTATATGACATTAAAACAAATTTGAATTAACACCATATAGCACCGACTTTGTTCCCCAGACACCCCTGCCTACCTAACGTCTGCCATTATTAATTTAATTGTGTACCGAAAGTAATTAGTAAGAATGCATCTGATTAGTTGATGACAAAACTCAACCCGATGATGATTGGCTACTACTTTTAAGATAATTGGGAAACACCATTTCTATTTTAAGGTGTCTGGAGAAGCATTGGAATATTATGTTCACCTCTCGTGACTTTTTGCACGTTGAACATAGCGTTTTATCAAAGAATGTTACTAGGGACGTCAACCAATCAGAAAAGATATTATCTGAAGTCATATAATAATAATAATCAGACGTCAACCAATCAGAAAAGACATTATCTGAAGTCATGTAATAATAATAATCATCAAAAATCAACAAAATTAAAAGATCCATTGAAAAACACAAAATATATATTTATATTTCAGATCATTCCAGCTTAAAACGAAGAAAATTTTGCCCTATTAAGATATTTCTACACCTAATAACGTCATTATGCCCATTATGCAAGAAGATCAAATTTTCCAAAAATTTCAAAAATAAAATGAACAGAAATTAGCTTGGGGCATTTGTTTATTGAATATCGTAAACATTTTTGTATTATATTACAGATGAAATCGTATGACTTCCATCCAGATTATTACAATAAGATTCTACAATTAATACTGGGCACATTAGCACAATTTCAACAATAAAAAAGATCCTAAAATATGAACTACGGTATATTTTATTTCTGATGGTGGATATTTTCGAATTCATATAAATTGGTCTAATGTACTAGGGGAAGACTTATCCCATAGGGTACTATAAGTGAAATTACTGGTATGTGGAAATTTATCAGTTGATAATTTGAACGGTTCTTAAATTTGCGGATGTCACTTAGTTATTTTGTACTGTTGGCTCGGCTAATAATGAAAATACTGTTAGGGCTATAGATGTCTGACTGAATAAATCCAAACAATCCGTGAATATATCGAAATAATTACCCTGAATATTCTGGGAAAAACATCGGTGGGTTGTCCTCGAATAACAAACAGTCGTGAGTTAAGTTTCCTTAATGAAGCATCCAAATCTTCTAAACACTGTAGTAGAAACCTAAAAAGGTAAGAAGAAAAAACACATGTATATAAATAAAAAAACTTAGGCTCTCCTAAAAGATTCTTTCTGATGAGAATGCTCAACAGCAGAAAGCAAGCATAATTTGTTATTTAATTCAATCTTAAAACTTTTCCAAATGTGCACCAAATATTAAAATTCTGTGATTATTTATGGAAATCAGGAACACCACACCTGAGATAATTTCTTACTTATCTACAACAACAAATGTATTTCTAAATAAACTAATGTTTCCTTTTTCAATTTAAGCTAAAAAATGTGTTTAAGAAAAATTACAAATCACCAAACCACAGTTATAGTACCCATCAGAAGTTTAATAATTGGATACTCAATATTCTTGCCAATATGATATTGAATGTAAGTTATGGCCACCATATTGGATAAAGTGTGGGACTGTCAGTTCTATACAAAGCGGAAAAAGTTTGCAACAAAAGATGATGGACACCAAGTGATGGTAAAAGCTCACATGAGCCTTTCTGTTAGGCGAGCTGAAAAGATTTCATATTATTTGCTCTTAACATGAAAAAGTTACTGGGTCATTAACTTCCTATGTTAAGTATTATATATACCATGGATCTTACAAATTAACTTATTTAAACCAACGAATCCAAAGGATGAGTTGGTTTAAATAAGTTCATTCGTAAGATCCATGGTATATATGGTTTGTAACAGAAATCAATATTGGGTGTTTTCGTCGAGGTCCATGTTAACCATGGAATAACATGTAGATCTTTATATTAAACCATGACGTAAGCTCCTCCCACTTCCATAGAAACTTAACTATCATTCTCATGTCACGTCAAAATCATGGAATAACATCAAGATCTTCATGTTAAACCATGGTTTGTAAAAGTTCACTATTTTTAAGTTGATTACCGCATAAAAACATCAAAGGAAAAATGGGTATTTATGTTACAAATAATTATTAAATCTAACCATTCTAAGAAAAATGGCAGAAAAATCTAATTTTGACAAAAACATTTAACATAGGAGAGCTATATATTTTATGTTTTCCAATAATACTACATTCCAAGTCAGGATTAAACCCTGTAACATCTGCACTGAAATCAACTACTGCTCTATCATTACTGAATACAAGAAGAGATGTCCACTGGATTAACTTTGATGGAATGGTAATTAAATTTAAAATGATCAAATTGAGGAGTTATTTACCAAAGCCTGAGGGCCAAAGGGAAATAACTCTTTCAAAATTTGATAATTATGGCTATTTACTTTTCATGAAGGACATAATGTTAATAACAATTTGCACCAGGCCCAAAAGGAAAGTAAGGGGCCTCCGTTGTCGTGATCGTATGGTAGTTGGATTTACAACTACCTGTGCAATCAGTTCCTATTGTAACATTTTATTTTATCCTCCATAATATTCTTTCCGGCAGACTATTTTTAATATAAAATATTATCCTTGGACAATATTTCAATATTAAATTTCTTCCAATGCTATCATATATTTTCCAGATGAGGTGGAAGAAATTTAATATCAAAATATATCCCTGGATAACATTTTGGTCTTGTATATATGTTTAACAATATCATTGTACTCATCTTCTTCTATTATTCAATATCGACCAATACCAATGTCAGATTCAAATTTTTAATACCGGTATATTTAAACTTACATGACTCTATTGATTTTACAATGGGTTTGAAGATTACTCAATCTGTCATTAAATTGATTGTTCTGGCTATAATATATTTAACGTATATAAAAAATTTACCTGTAAATTTTATTTATCAAATATTTTCTGGATGGGTCAGGTGATTTATTAATCAGCGTCGGAAATAATATTACATACCTTAGTTTAAAATGTTATCCGGATTAGCTCATTTGATGGATCGGGTGATTTATCAATGAGCGTCGGAAATAATATTATAGATGTGTCTCGTGATTTACTAATCAGCGTCGGACATAACATTGCATACCTTAGTATAAAATATTATCCGGATTATCTCATTTGATGGTTCAGGTGATTTATCATTCAACTCAATTCAAATATTTGATTGCACTAGAGACTTCCAGGAGCCTGTATAGCTCACCTGGGTATAACAACATCAGCCAATAAAACTTGATAACTTTGGTAAAAAAATAACAAATGTAGTCCTCATCATTGCAGACCCCTTCTCCAAAAAAAATTTGGGCAGGGGTTCCCCCTTTAATGTAAGTTATCAAAATTGTGGTAAAAAAAACATATATGTCAATGATTCTCAAAATTTAGCTTTTGCTACTTCACATCATGTAACAGAGTTGCTTCCCTTTGATTATTTGAGTAACCAAAAGCAGTGAGTCAACAAAAAAAATGCATTTCAACAGGAATAACTCTTCACACAGTTGTCACACATTTTCAACTGTGGGGAAATGTTTTGTAGATCTTGACATGCTGAACATTTTTGCAGTTTAAACTTTCCCTCTATCTCTAATAGTTTTTGAGATATAAGATGAAAGTATTAAAATTTAAAACATTTTGATGAAAAAGGGGCAATAACTCCAAAATGGGTATTGGGATTTACTTCAAAATTGCGGGGTAGGTAGATCTTGACATGCTGCAATTTTTTGCAATTAAACATAACCTCTATCTCTTATAGTTTTTGAAATATAAGACGAAAAGTATTAAAATTTTACAAATTTGATTAAAAAAAAGGGCAATAACTCCAAGATGGGTAATCTGATTTTTTTCATAATTGCAGGGTTGGTAGATCTTATCATGCTGAACATGTTTGCAATTTAAACTTATCATCTATCTCTTATAGTTTTTTTTAAATTAAAAACGAAAAGTATTAAAATTTTGAAAATTTGATGAAAAAAAGGGCAATAACTCCAAGATGGGTACTCAGATTTTCTTCAAAATTTCAGGGTAGTTAGATCTTGTCGTGCTGATAATTTTTTCCCACGTCAGATTTCTGATATTATTAACGGTTTTTGAGTTATTACCAAAAAAGCGCAATTTTACCATATGTTTTATTTTTAGGAACAGGGGCCATGTTGATTGGTGCACGGCTTCACCGGACACATTTTTGAAACTAGACACCCTAGTGATGATTCAGACAAATTTGGTTCCAATTGGTTTGGTAGTTTCAGAGGAGAAGATTTTTGAAAAAGCTTACGACGTACGACAGACGATGGACGACGACGATGACGGACGCCAAGTGATGGCAATAGCTCACATGACCCTTCAGGTCAGGTGAGCTAATAAAATGCATAAATTTAATTATACAATATCAAATGGGATTTATCATTAATCGTCGGAAATAATATTACAGATGCGTCTCATGGTTTAATAATCAGCGTCGGATATGAATATTATGTACCTGTTTATTGTACACTAGGATACTTTTTTATAGCAATGGAAAGTATTTTATTNTTCGTCTTTTTCAATAACAGATTTCCAAGCATATAATACATCCTTCCAAAATTGATTTTTTACACTTTTTATTACTTGTTCTATATATCCACTACCGCCACATGATAGTTTATTTATATCAATTGATGACATAAAAATATTCTGCCATTTACAATTGTTGAAAAAAAGTCTCCTGATCCATGTGGACTTCAAAGCCACAATAAAATATTTACCGTAACATAAAATCTAATATTAAATTCTTTCCACCGGATAAAATTTCAACCAGAAAAAATTATGTCTTACACTATCACCACTTAAGTTGTGAGTTTGAACCTTGTTCATGCCGAGATATACTTGATGCAACATTATGTGATAAATTTTGACAGTGACTTGCAGCAGGTCGGTGGTTTTCTCCGGGTAATCCGATTTCCTCCACCAATAAAACTGACTGCCACGATATAACTGAAATATTGTTGAAAGTGGCTTTAAAAACCATAAAGCTAAAGCCAAAATGAAAATAATTAGCTATTAGCTCAGCGTGCAGTTACGTGCAAAATTCAATGACATTCCCCAACAGTTATTAGTGCTACGTTAAGTATGTCACAGAAATAAAAAATTATTACTGGGCACTGACAAAACAACAGTAAAATAACAGTAAATTTCTTACACTGTTACTAATATATAGTAAAGTATAATAATATATTTAAGTATGATCTGTCATAACATGTCGGTGCTAATTAATATAATAGTGATGAAATGTCCATCCTAATCTGAAAAACATTAGGAGTGAAAACTGACACTGACAATGGCATTAATGATATGTCTGCAGATTGACTTAATATCCAAATATCACCTTTAATTATAACATGAATATACAGTTAATAGATACTATCATTAATTTGTTTTGTGAGAATGGATTTCTCAGCGCAATATCACACTGAAGATGAAGTCTTTGATGTGATGATGATGATTTGATTTTTGGTGTTTAATGCCACTTTCAGCAATATTTCAGCTATATCATGGCGACCAGTTTTAGTGGTGGAGGAAGCCGGAGTACCCGGAGAGAACCACCGACCCTGGGCAAGCAACTGGTAAACTTTATCACTTGCGGCTGCAAGTCCAGTGCACACTTTTTTGTAATTTACAAAGCTGGGCGTGAACCCATGCCATATTGGTGATAGGCTTGTATAACTTGTTAGATCCAATGACCTAACTCATTGATGTGATGAGAAGTCCATTTCCAGCAAAACATCTACAATAGTATGTTTATCGAGGATTTGTCAAGTGACGTATCTGACGTCAATATAACATCATGTAAGAAATCAACAGTAATATGTTTGTATCATGTTTGTTGCTTGATAATAGATGAAGTCTTAGATGTGATGAGAAATCACTTTCGAGCAAAACATATTAACAATAGTATGTTTATTGAAGATTTGTCAAGTAATGTCTCTATGAAGTCAATTTAATGTCATGTTAAAAATCAACAATAAATGTTTGTATTAGGTGTGTCGCTTGATAACAGATATTATCGAATGCGAAAGATTAGGGTATTTAACATCACTTTCAACAATATTTCATTTATATTATAACTGAAATATTGTTATATTGACATCTCGAGATGATCATTGTGAAGAACATTTATTAGAGTTCAGTAACAAACAAGGATGAATTGACTTGAAAACTTTTAATGTTATAATGTGTGTGGGTATATAAAACCCATATCTTACCTTTTAAACCCGCCTCGTTTTTAGATATTTTAATTATTTTAACTTTTAAAATCTTTTAAATCGAGCTACAAATTTTAAGAGTGTAAATATATATTATATGTATATATCAAGTATGGTGGAATAGGCAATTCAATTCACTGTGGATACAGCACCGGCACACAACGCACTGTAGATAGTAGCACCATTGTTCTACATACCAATGGTATGGTTGCCCTACAAAGGGCGTACAGAAGAAGAAGATGTAAGATGTAAGATGTTAGGGTGCTTAACACCACTTTCAACAATAATATTGTTGAAAGTGGTGTTAAACACCCTAAATAATGAGAATAAATTTATCTTTTCCTTTTCAAAATTATTTTCATCATTTAAGTCAACATGAGAAAAACTTTTTTTTCTAAATAGAAAATGTATTCCCTATCATCAAATTTTCTTTTTAATCATCTGACATCTTACAAATTTCTATACTTGTTAAATAATAATTCACCTACTAATTTGAAAATTGTCCATTATATCAGTGAAATTAAAATTAAAATGCATTATAGTTTAGTGTATAAAGTGACATCAAGCATACATGTACAAGTATTGTTGAAGACCCTATTGTGACCGTGATATGTAGTAACAGTAATTAAAGCACTGTTCATTTAATTACTTGAATTGATGTTATAAAGTGACATCAAGCATACATGTACAAGTATTGTTGAAGACCCTATTGTGACCGTGATATGTAGTAACAGTAATTAAAGCACTGTTCATTGAATTACTTGATTTGATGTCTTTATGTAATATTGGATAGTCTTTCATGTTCATTTACAAAAATATCCTTTCTTACTAAGAGCTTACAATCGATATGAACTATATTATTTGTAATTAATAAATGACACACTACCAGCATATATAATCTGTGACAAGAAGAAGGTTTAAATCATATGATTAGTATTGAACAAAACCCTAATCAGATTACCTAATGGTGGCGGTATCTGGGTTAAGGTGTTTAACAATATTTTAGTTATATCATGGAGGTCAGTTTTATTGGTGGAGGACACTGAAGTATCCAGAGAAAACCACTGATCTACTTCAAGTCACTGACAAACTTTATCACATAATGTTGTATGAGTACGGTACACCACGCCATGAGCGGGATTCAAACTCACAACTTTAGTGGTGATAGGCACTGATTGCATAGGTAGTTGTAAATACAACTACCAGACAACCACAACGGCCCCTTACCTAATTGACAAGAAAGATTCTTTCAAATATAAGCATACAAAGTAAGTTTTGCAAAGGTCTCTGGATTATGACATTGCGAAATTTTGTTATCTTTATTATTATGTATATTATGAGATATAATTGTATATTTTACTGTTTGTATCAGGGGCTAACAATTTAACTTTTATGAGAAAGGGGTATTATTTTTTCGCATATTACCAAAATTTCTTATTGAAAACTGCAGGGTCACAACTATTTATTTTTTGGATATTTCGTGTAAATTAATTTTTTTTTCTATAAAACTTGGCTGCAGAAATTTCTTTGGAAAATAAAATAGCACCTCTCTCTATTTTCAACCAACAAATCAGCGACGAGCCTACCAAATCTTGAGGTAGTAAAACTGAGAACATGCAGCACAGAAAGCTTTTGTCTGATTGATCAGATCTAAATATCTTGCATATGATTGGATGAACAAAGATGAATGAAAGATTACCTAACATGACCCCATACCAGACATTGTTGAGTGTTAGTGTATGTCAAAAAATATAACAATAAAAAACAAGATACAACAAAACATCTAATTTTAATCAGATTGGGCGACTTACATCATCTTCCTCACAGAGATTCTACGGCCAACGGATAAGCTTCAAGTCTTAATATAGGCACTAAAAGGTGATTATTTTTATCCATACCATATATACAATCAATATTTTTTATTGTTGGCTTTTTGATACTGTTACTACATAACATTGTATAGTCACAAAATTGGCATGGCCCATAAGTTCATCCTAATGGCATGAAGTAGGACCCTTGGTGCTTCAAGTAGTCATACTAATTCTTTATTTTAAGATGCATTGTATCTCCTCCTCAATTGTTACAGGGATCAATACACACCTAGGGACTTGGCTCTAAACTAGTGGTAAAACATTATTGCTGTTTTTTGTTTATGTTGTAAAACAATTATATCTTAATATGCTCATATTGTATATGGCCCCTGTGGGCCCTTGATTGGTGAACCAATAAACTTATGACTTATGACTTATACATACAAGGTAGCTGTTTAAAGCCGAGAGTTGAGAAATTGGTGAAATAAAATCTAAGTATTTCGGGGTTTGATATGACTAGCTTGATGAAGTAGAATTCACTGTCACGCAGTGCTCTATTGGTGGTTAAAATTGTTTTCTCTCATTCTATTGTTGTTTTATTTTTTTCTTCTGTCATCGTGGTCATGTTTGAATGGTAGCTAGATTTACAACTACCTATGCAATAAGTGTCCATCATCACTAAAGTTGTGAGTTCTAATCCCACTCATGGTGAGGTGTACTCGATACAATATTATAGTTTTCAGTGCCTTAAGGCAGGTTAGTGGTTTTCCGAGGGTGCTCTGGTTTCCTCCAACAATAAAACTGACCGCCACAATATCACTGAAATATTGTTGAAATTGGAATTAAACACCACAACCCTAATCCCCTAACCCATTGTGAGATTGTTTTTTATCATATATTTTCAAGTACAGTCCTGTATTATAAATCTGTGCACCTCACGATTCTGTGGACGACTATTAGTTTAAAGATTTATTAACTGTAATTATTCTTCTGAACAATATATCTTATGTCTTATACATGTATATAATTTTTTTGTATTATTACATTGCCATGACCATTTATTGTAAATCAAATGGGTTATCGCTAATAAATACAGAGATGTCAGTCTTCACGCTAACCCACTTTCCCGAAGCCAGGGACAAGTAAAACTGGATTCAGACAAGTGAAAATTATGAAAGAATTTGTTTGAATAAATAAAAAATTGCCTAAATTTGGTTTTCGAGCAAGTATATGAAAAAAATTACAGCAAAGACTGAGATGTGCAAAAATATCCATCACTGCAAATTTCCAGTGTAGGTCTATATTTCAATAAAAATCACAATTTTTCAAAATAATATTCAAAATCCATTTCTTAGATTAAAAAAAAAATTAACACAAAAGTTGAATTAAATGTAATTTTATCCTGTAATTTTGTTAGTACTTTGGAATACCTATTATTACAAGTATTAATATTTGTGTTTAAATCATTGTACATTTTTGTGTATGTTGATACAAATTTAATTATTATCTGAAAAGAATTGTTCTAAGGATAATTTTTGCAGGTCTCTGTATATAATATTTTATTATTCATGAAACCATTTTCAGACAGTTGATTTGACAAGCCATGAGCAAAAAAATATATATTTCAGATAAATATAAAGATAAGTTTTATTTATAGTCTGCATGTTAAAATAACAATACAACACAAGCTCTTGTGAGCTTTTGACTGACATACGCAACACAAAAATAAATAACAGTTAAAAACAACAAAAGCATGCATGCAAATTAATAATTTAAATAAAAGGCCGTTGGCCACTGGTCCCCTGACGCCAAGGTTACATCGTAAGATTAAATTTTGAAACTACTGTAAACTAGAGGGTCAGGGGAGCCTGTATCACTCATAATTCTGAAAGGGGACCATCCAAGGACCATTTTGAAGTAAAAAAAGGGGAGTAACTCTGGTTAGATTTGTCGAAAAATCATCATTATCGAACTTGACCTAGATATTCATGAGATACACTTACATACCAAACCTAGTTTCA
>MJUT01013235.1:518445-542676 GCA_002080005.1 Gigantidas platifrons
TGTTTTTTCCGTACGGACAGCGCTACCGCATTTAAAAAATTTTCTTTACTATTTTTGCAAAAAAATCGGCAATGCGGCGACGAATTTCCACATGCGGGCGGGCCTGAGAACCAAGAAATTAACTTTGTATGGCCTTAGATATCTACGGTTATATATTTTAGTTAATATTTATCTTTCTAATGCCAGTTTTTTACAGGAAGAATATAATTTCACATGCTAATACTGTCATTGTCTTTTACAAAAAATATTGACATTTACACATTTAAGTAAATAATTCAGTCATTATCATACATAAGCAGAATTCTATAATGACTAAGTAAAACAAAAATGACTGTCACAAGGTGATCCAATCAAATCAAAACTATTACTCTACTCATTATTTTACTCAATAGAACTGTTAACTACAAAAAAAAGTATCAGAGGCCTCTAAATCAATAAAGAAGTCCCCTCGTACAAGGCCACCCCTTCTGCAATGAAATAGTGCTGCTATAAGACTTGAGGCCACTTCTGATGGGCACAATTTAGTAGTATTTTACTATCTCAGTACATTTGAAATGTTGTCTGATAAGATGGGGCGACCCTCTTTGGTGGGATGGGCTTTTTAAGAGGGAGGCTACTGGATAGATGTTTGAATCACAAACAGATCTGAATACTTACATGAAAACATTCTGGTGGTGGTAACATTGTCATCAGACTACCTGCTGCAGGGGGTGGCGGAAACTCTCCACCAGACACAGGATGGCAACCAGGTACTATAAAATATAATGGATAAATTTAGCAATTGATTAAAAGGAAAATTATGATACACAACAAATTATTTTATAACAATTTTCATAATCAGTCACATTGTTGATACTGACAATATCACTCGGTGCGATCAGAGGAAACGTGTCCAAATTACAGATAAAGATCATTATCACATATCTATAAGTAATAACGTCAATTTTGCCCATACATAAACACCGGAAGTACCACATCGATAACACCTCATGGGCAGATATCGGGGCAAAAATTTGATAACACGATATCAAGCCTTTCTATGAATAGATCAATGCATGACTTTTTCCATAACAGGACTGTTATCATTCCTCAACCGATATCGATCACTCATATCCATATAAGTTTGGTGTCTGTGTGGGAAGTTAATTTTTTTTTTTTTTTAATTCAATGTTCAAATATGTGATAAATATATTAATGCATGCCTTTTTCCATTTCAGGACTGTTATCATCCCTAGGGCTAAAACCCTCTGGCGGATATTGCTCTCCCAAGATGATAACAGTCCTGATACGGAAAAGGGCATGCATTAATCTATAATTATTGTAATTATCACACATTTTATTGAAATAACGCTGAATTTTCATGTGTAATAAAAGCATAATTTGCAGCGTGTTATTTGTCTCCGGGGCAATAACATTTTATGAGGGCAATAACATGTTATCTGCCCTCTTGTGAAGGGCAATAACATGTTATCTTCCCTGGCAATATATGTAATAAATATATTAATACATGGCCTTTTTCACATTGCCCTTGTCATCAGCCCTCGATATCGTCCCGCAGGGTCGATATCAAGGTCTCGTGCTGATAACAAGGGCAATATGAAAAAGGCCATGTATTAATCTATAATTATTCTTAAGTAAGCCATAAAGTAGGAATAAAAAACAAAAAACCAAAAACCTATAATGAAAGAAATAGTTTAGTGGGGTTAGTGCTGCTTAGTCTTTAGTTTTCTGTGTAGTATTTTGTAGATCATTGTTTGTCCTTTTTATTTTGGCCATTGTATATCTTCAAACCTTTCTATGAACATCAATTCATTACAAAAAAAATCTATTTGAAGGCCATTAAGATTAAATCAAAAGGAACAAGGAAGTAAAATAATCAGTTACAAGGTACTATATTTATATTGGGTTTGTGTTTATGGTATTTAACGTCACTTTCAACAATATTTCAGTTATGTTGTGGCAGTCAGTGTTATTGGTGGAGGAAACCGGAGAAAACTACTGACTTGCTGCAAGTCACTCACAAACTTTATCACATAATGTTGTATCAAGTACACCTCACCATGAACTGGGTTCGAACTCACAACTTTAGTGGTGATAGGCACTGATGGTACAGGTAGTTGTAAATCCAACTATCATACGATCACGACCATGATAGCCCTTATATTTTTATTGATTTACTGCAAAAATTAATAATTAAATGATTTTTAAAAAGTATATATAATTCTTACCAACAATAGCTTTAGGTTTAAATGGCAGCATCTGTTCTACATCAGGTTTAGGATATTCTGGTTGTTTCTTACTGTCCTCTTCTATCATAACAGCCTTCGTCACAGAACTTGAAGGGGCTTGTACAACCTGCTGTTTTACTAGATCCTATAAAGACCAAGGAATTAACATTCCTATAGTTTAGTTTAAACATATTTTTTTGCCAATTAAATAGACAAAATGGATAAGACACAAGTAAAACAAACTTATAAAATCTTCTCCAAATTACAATTTGTTACAATTAAGTCCTACATAAAAGGCATGCAATTACTATATATATATAGCCCTAATAAGGAATTGATGATGAATATTCACAAAAATGGTAGAAAAACATTTTTATAATAGGGTTCTATAACCTATGACAGAGTTCCTATCAGTGTTACCATCAATGACAAATATATGTTTGAACACCTGCACAGTATCCTGGAGTCTTATATATAATCATAATGGTTTGAACACCTGCACAGTATCCTGGAGTCTTATATATAATCATAATGGTTTGAACACCTGCACAGTATCCTGGAGTCTTATATATAAACATAATGGTTTGAACACCTGCACAGTATCCTGGAGTCTTATATATAATCATAATGGTTTGAACACCTGCACAGTATCCTGGAGTCTTATATATAATCATAATGGTTTGAACACCTGCACAGTATCCTGGAGTCTTATATATAATCATAATGGTTTGAACACCTGCACAGTATCCTGGAGTCTTATATATAATCATAATGGTTTGAACACCTGCACAGTATCCTGGAGTCTTATATATAATCATAATGCATTGATGGTGTGTTTTCTACTCAATTCTGAACCATAATTTTCTTTAAAAATAATAAAAATATTCTATGCAAGACATCTTGTATTAACTACAATTTAATCATTATGGAAATAATTTCAGTGAAATAATTAAACTTTCAAAACAATGTATTTTTAGCTTCGGTACTTTGGATAGAGGTCATAGGTGTGCATAATTTCAAAACTGGGACATACAAAGATTGTTCTGATTTTTGGGGTCAAAATAGACATGTTTTTTCATTATCAACAAAAATACAAAATTTCAAGAAAAAATATTTTCAGGAATATATGATTGATTACTGCTTAACATCCAGCAAGCAGTATTTCAGCTATATTCAGGACAATATAGCAATAAGGGAAGGGAGGAGTCAACAGAGTTAGCAACATATGACTACCACAGAAAAAGCATGAAGAGTTGGGTAGGGACGAACAAGTTTGTAGTGGCTACAATGTATGCACCTACTCTTTTTCAAAATCTACAATAGAGGTCTTTTAGCTTGCAGGGAATGTGGCACTCTCCAAACATGTTACCCATTATGGTCTACGGTTAGGCTGTCTGTATCATAACCTGACAACCTTCATTGAGAGGGCTTCCCCTATCAACTACACATGGATACACTGAGAAGCTCTGTGCATTTGTTCCCTGAGAGCCTTCACTAGTAACCAGCCATTGTATATCAACCACTTATATTATGAATTAACATTAATTTCAGCTTATAAAAGAAAATGTTATGGCCGATGAATGCAATTCATATTTTTAGTAACAGTGGTAAACTAAGATGAAGGGTGAGCATGTCGAGCATAATTTATTTAGGGAACAACAGTCTACCAAGTTTACCTTAGTGATAGAAAAAGATCACATATTCTTTCAGGAAAAACAAAATGAACATGTGCCCGAAAGACATGGCTGCCCCAGCTTTCAGCTACAGTAAACAGGGGGTATATTTTAATAGGTTTGAAATTAATTGTGCATTATTCATGCTATTTGAATGGTATATGTAGTTGAGGAATATTATATGGTACAAACTTGTACTTTAAACTGTAATGACTGCCGGGTGTGATAAATCATATTTATAGAAAATACTGGTACATAGATTACTTACATAATAACCAATTGCTTTGAGTTCTGTCTGTGAGCAAGGATACAGATCTAAGTATTTATATCTGTCTATTAACAAAGCTGTATCTTTATCTTCAAACTCCTGAACCTGAAAAGAGCAGAAATGGCAAACAAATTAAATAATGCAGTAGACATGATAAACAATTAGACCTTTTAATTAGTTATTGCAAACAATTAACTTAAATCAGGTCAAGAATAACATTTGATTTTTCAGAGGGTTCAATTCTTAGTCAATAAAGAGTTTCCACTGGAAAAATATTTTTGTTTGTTTTATTGTATACCAATTGCTGTTTTTCAAATTGCATGCCATCTGCCATAGATCAATTTCAATAACCGGTTTTCGTGTAAGACTCACTCGCCTTCACTAGTAACATTTCATGAGTGGGAATACTTTATTGTTTCCTTCCCTACCACACATAAAATTGTTCATTGCTATATAGTCGAATGCATAGGCATGTCATTTCATAGATCAAAAAAGATGATTTTAGTTCGTTAGATGTAAATATCAACATTGGATGATAAATCTTTGCAATTAAAAGTAGAACAGTTGAATGTTCCACCAGTCTAAGGTAAATTTAAACAATATAGAGAAAAACAAATAAAAGATTGGAGTATGCATCCATACCTACATTATTGCCATGGAAGTCAACTAAGATTCAAAGAAACCCATGAGTAAAATGCCAACTTACAGAAGCAAATTTTGTGCATAAGTAAAGGATCTGTAGTAATCATCTTCCTGATTGTATTTTCCCTATTGAGTATTGTATGCTAATATTTTCACTTTATAAAGTTCATTGTTTTTCATCATTTTGAATGTTTTACATTCATAATGATATTTTAATATGCTTCAATAAAATACAGATGCTAGAGGGTTATGGGGTTTAATGCCACTTTCAACAATACATTTGTATTTCAGTTATATCGTGGCAATCAGTTTTACTGGTGGAGGAAACCCAAGTACCTGGAGAAAACCATCGACCTGCCATGATTCACAGACAAATTTTATCACTAAAGGCCAATAACCTTAAAGGTAGATGTTATATTACATGCTATCATTGTTATTGTTTATTCTACTCGACCAGGTAATTAACATCTGTTCACAGTTTGTTAACACCTCTCCCACTTTTGACAAATCTAATTCACGTTTCTCCCACAAGTGTCAAACAATAGATTGGCTTGGAATTTATACAGCAATTCAAATTATTATATTTTAATCTATATGATAGATTTTGATTGGATTAAATTAGTCATGTGATAATAAAATAATTGAGATGTTTTGACAAAAATTGCACTGCCAGGAAACAACCCTATTGTTCCCCGCCGAACAACACCTATTGTTCCTCACTGAACAACCCAATTTTCCCCCACAAGGGAGATAAGCTATAAAACATTGGCAAAAATTTGTGTTGCCAGGAAACAGCCCTATTGTTCCCCGGCGAATAACACCTATTGTTTTCAGCCAAACAACTCAATTTTCCCCCATAAGGGAGATAACCTATAAAACATTGGCAAAAATATAATAAAAGAATTACGGCCCTCTGTGTAGGGCCGTAATTGTATATTGTTTATATTATCAAGTTATAGTGAGACCTGTAAATGATGTATATGATTCTAAAGATATAAATGTAATAATATGTTTTACATATAAAGTATAAAAAAAATGTATGTGCAAACAAAACCAATTCCAATATAACTGATTGCCACGATATAAATTGAAGAGGATGTTCCACTTCAAGTTGCCCATAGATTGCGTAAACGTAGAGATGTCTGTCTAAAAAATATTGTATTTCCCTCTATGTCAAAAAAAATATAAGTCTGAAAACATCCAAAAAAATTGTGTTAAAAAAATTCCAAAAACAAGATCAGAAGAATCTTCAAGAAGTGTATGCAGTGCAGATCAAGAAGACAGCCTTGGAAAAGAAAAACTTTTTAGAAGGAAAATAAAAAAAATTAATATTATAGTACCAACTATGAAATTATGTTTATTCAACTCTATTGGATCATTTTGCCTCATGTATGTATATGAAAAATAAAAATTGATTTACCTGATGTGTGAGAAAACATTTGATTTTCTACTGACATGAAAAAAAAATCCTATCAAGTATGCTTATTTATGTAGTACATTTAACTTATTAGTGTTTTGCATTTTGAGTGAGTGATAGAGTGATTGCTGTTTAACGCCAATTCAACAATTTTTCAATGAGATGATGATGAGGTCCGCTTTGTTCTTCACCTACACGCCGTTTTGGATTTTTTATAGTGCTAGCTCACTGAAACAACAATCTGCGGATAGACATGTTGCTCCACTCGGAAACATTATTCTGATTCCGATCCAACCAGTCTTTGCTCTTTCTCCTTAATGCTGCATGCTTAGCGGAGAAGCAACAAATGCCAATTTTATAGTTTTTGGTTTGACCTGACCGGGGCTCGAATCCACGATATACTGCACTTGAGGCAAGTATGCTAACCATTACGCCACCGATGCGTTTTTTTTTTATTTTGAGTATAGTGCTTTTAAATGAAATATGATAATAAATATTTTCTTCCTATTTAAATATGAAGTTAAATTTATACTGGATTCACTGTATACCTAATTACAGGTAAATTTCTTTCATCCTTTTAACACGTTATTCGTTTCTCCCACAATTTTATCTCTACCTGTAAAGTGCATTCCAAAAAATCAATAGTTGGAGAAACGTGAATACACTTCAATTAGACAGGTAAGACTGACAAGGATGTATTATCAAGTTTTTTCTCATGTTTATATATCTAACTGAAAAACGATCAAACTAATATAAAAATAATCTGGAATTATTAGAATAATCTATATTAATTCTATTCTGAAATTGAATCTGCTAATTACAAGTAAGGAAGGTTTGATGGTGTACATCTTATTCGAGCTTATAATATGATAAGAGTCTTACACTAAAATGTTAGTTAACTCGCCATTAAAGGGAGGTAACACCATTTATTTGGAAAAGGATTAATTGTTGTCCATATAATGCACACTTTAAACAAATATATTGTTCAATGTCATGACAAAGATTTAATATCCACAACAACTTATGATAATCAGGCACATGATCATTCTATTAACATTTTCCAAATACTTTTAGCCAGCAAAATAAATATCTTACAAAACCTAATGTGTCAAAACTCTAAAAAAAATAATAATTTAAATCTCGGATTTTTATGAAATTATAATGAGAGATGTGGAGGATCCTGACTAGAATTGCCTTGTATATTTTTTTAAAATATTCTAATTGTATATCAAACCTTTTCTATGGCCTGTGCTCTTCTCTTTTCCACTTTTTGTATACAAGCTAAATCTCCAACTTCTGATTCAAAGGCTAAAAATCTACTCCATATTTCTCTAAAATTTTGGGAAACAAAAGTCTTATTAATTCTGATATTTTCTTTAAGATATATATCTTGCCTGAATCGTCATTGACAATGAAAAAACATGTGAATGGCTGCGTAAACAAGGTGATGGTCAGATTACATGTGACTGGCAGCCATATTTGTTCTATGATTTATGCATAAACCAAATATTGTTCACCTTCAATATATGTTTATTGAGAAAATGACTTAATCATCAAGTTGAGCATTCCACGATTTCCTACAATTAGTTCAAGATCATGTGACAACATGGCATGTGGCTGGCTGACATATATACCCATGGATAATTCTGCAAATCAGTTAAATTTGACCCATCACCTATGGGAAAAATCAGACTGTCCTTTATAAACAGGATTGACTGTACTTATTGAGTAACTGACCTAAAGTAAATTAAAAACTAGACATTGTTGACACAATTAGAAAATCCACACATGTGTCTAAATGAACAATATCATACAAGTTCAAAATGATTTCATAACATTGACAAAAGACAACTTCCAAATCTTATCCCTGGTTTCAAAATGGACAATCACAAAACTTACTTTTGAACTATCAGTACTGATTTACACTGACATAATTCGGAAGCAGTAGAGTAAACATTCCTCAAATTGAATTTGCTTTGATATCAGTGTTGCAGGAATTTTTTTTTTTTTTCTTCAAATGTTTGATCCCTGTGGGTTGAGAAATATGCCGTAAAAATGAGAATCTAAGGTGAAACATTTTAATTGAGAGGTGTAGCTGGTAGGTGCTAAACAAATAAAAGAACCACCTAGCACATAAATGTGCGATGTATCCCCCCACACTTGCATATTATTTAGTTTTATATATTTATAGAAAGCAGCCTTGCAGTCTTTTTTTAATGTATAACAAACTTACAAGACACATTAAAAAAAAATTATTCAAATTTATCCATATTTACTAAATTTATCATGTAAACATTAGACACAATTCTCAAAATTGGTGATTTTTCAACCAAAAACTAAGATTTTCCCCCAAAACCCTAGCATCAAATATTTCTATGTTAGAACTCATCCAAGATAATGATAATTACAAGCCACATGCAAAAAATTATTCAAATCTATCCATGTTTACTCAAGTTATCGTATAAACAAGACACAATTCTCAAAATTTGTGATTTTTCAACCAAAAACTAAGATTTCCCCCCAAAACCCTTGCTACAAATATTTCCATGTTAGAACCCATCCAAGATCATGATAATTACAAGCCACATGCAAAAAATTATTAAAATCTATCCATGTTTACTCAAGTTATCACGTAAACAAGAAAGTGTGACGGACGGATGGACGGACAGACAGACGGACGGCCACTATTACTATATCCCTCACCGCTGTCGTGGGGGGCTAAAAATAATTATGACTACAGAACATTAAATGTCTTTGTATACTTTTGTTGTACTTACATAGATTTCTCAGGTGGTATTTGACCAGAAGATAAAACCCTTTCATATAACACTCTTGTATTGTTATCCTCTGAAAAAAATAATTTTGATTTATAGAGCAATATTAATTGAATTTGAAGCTTAATGTCAGTCAAATATCAAATAAAGGTTATTTTTGACACAAAAATGTCTCCCTCCTGTAATCTTAGCCTTTTAGGAAAGAAATCCTGTATATTCTATGTGTTTTACTTCAATTTAAAGTTTAAATGTCAGAGTCAACTATCATATAAAGGTTATTTTGACACAATAACACATGTCTCCCCTGCATTCTTCATCTTTTAGGAAAGATATCATGTAGATGCTATGTGCAATTTATATGTCATTGTAATATTGTATGTATCATATTGATGCCATAAAACCACTAATTTATAATATGGAGTTCTCTCATATAAAGACAGCTTCTTTCTTCTTTTATTTTTATAACACACTGGTATTCAAAAAATGCAAAAATTCCTTAAAAAAAATGGTTCTACCAGACTGCAAAATAATATGCATATACCATTGTGGTAGCATGCAAAGATTAAAGGAATTTAAAACGTAGGAAGAATTGCATTTACAATCTTTTTATGAAATATTCTAAATCAACTGGAAGTACTGTGAGTAAAGCTCACACAATAATACCAACCAAAAAAGTATAAACTTGTTCCTGCTGTGATTTTGCTACATAAAATTGCTCATTTGGCATCAAACAAAAATCACTCACTCACTTACGTTTCTACAGTATGTCACATTATGTTATTATATATCCACATCATGACATTATGTTTCTACATTATGTCATTGTTTTGACATTATGTTGCTATGTTTCTACTCTATGCCATTATGTTTCTGTATAACGTCATTATATTTTACATTATGTCTTTGTTTTGACATTATGTTGCTATGTTTCTACTCTATGCCATTATGTTTCTGTATAACATCATTATATTTTACATTATGTCTTTGTTTTGACATTATGTTGCTATGTTTCTACTCTATGCCATTATGTTTCTGTATAACGTCATTATATTTTACATTATGTCTTTGTTTTTGCATTATTTACTGTTATGTTTTAACTGTTTTTATATCGTGGTCCAATTCGATCAATTGGGTTTTTTTTATTGAAGAGATTTGTTATGTTCTTTTGCCATGTTGATTTTTTTGGATATGCCATTTATTTGGGAGAATATGAATAATATGTCTTTCAGAAATTATATCCTAAAAAAACAGGGTAAGGTTGGAAATTAATTTGATTTTAATTTTGTAAAATGTTAACAAAAATATCCTAAAATTTACCATGTCAAATTAAATAAAATGATTAATAACAATAAATACTTACCATTTAAATGTGACATAAAGTCCATGTAACACAAAGCGTATTCAGGAATTCCACCATATTTCTTCAGTCCGAGTTCAAAAATCTTTAGAGCGACATTTTTCTCCTGTTAGGTTTCAATAACAATATTACAATTGTATTTCATTGTTAATCTTAGGTTCCCTTTAAAGCATTAATATATACAGTCTTCAAAATTAGACTTTCGAATTTACTGGCCAGAAAACTTCAAAATTAGAATATTTATATAGATTCTATTGAAAAAATTTGGCAAAAGTCACTGGTCCGAATCAATTTTCACTGGCCGTGGGCCACCGGACCACTGCTAAAGTCGATGACTGTATAGCAGGCATATCAGGTTCTTTTATTTTGATGACTCTGTTAAATAACATGCAACTTACATTTTAGTTGAGATTTTACAATTTTAAGACCATTTTCCCATTCTCATGGATATATATATTTTCTAATTTCACCGAATAAGTATAAAATCCCAAAGGCCTTGATGACAGAGTGGTGTTTCGATCCTATATTTGTATTTGTATATCTTTATTATGGAATTTGAATTTGAATTTTTGGTGTTTAACGCCACTTTCAGCAATATTTCAGCTATATCATGGCGACCAGTTTTAGTGGTGGAGGAAGCCGGAGTTTCCCGGAGAGAACCATCGACTCTGGGCAAGTAACTGGTAAACTTTATCACTTGCGGTTGCAAGTGGAGTGCACCCTTTTTTGTAATTTACAAAGCTGGGAGGGAACCCACGCTGTATTGGTGATAGGCTGGTATGAGCTGTTAGATCCAACGACCTAGCTCATTGAGCTACCAGGGTCGCTAGGGGGGGGAATAGACTTGGATTCTTTTAATATGTTATTCTCATGGATATATATTTTCTAATTTCCCTGAATAAGTATAAAATGCCAAAGGCCTTGGTAACAGAGTGGTTTTTCGATCCTATATTTGTATTTGTATATCTTTATGGATGATTGATTTATTGAATAAGATATTGCTTACATTGACCGATTGATGAAGATATTTTAACTTCTGACCGCACGCCTAATACCACTGACATGGTGGGTTCATGCCCCAATACTCACAGAGTTATCCTGATTTCAGAAAGTGTGTTTCACCTGTCAGTATGTTATATCTCTACGGCTTTCCAATAAGTCTGGTATTAACAGTGGAGAAATATCGCAATCTACTTGTAGCAGAATGAGAATCTATATGTTTGATACTTGTAAGATTTACCAGGCAAATTAGTCCTTGTTCTTTTGGATATTAAAAACATTTTGAAAGTAATTTTATTTTTAAGGTTAACTGACCTTACTACAGTAGTATTCCATTAATGCTGCAGCCACGTAAACTTGATACTTTGTCTTCATGTTTTCTCTTGCCATTTTAAATACAAGACGTGCTGACTTAATCCCTTCTGCTCTTCGTGCAAACTTCATATACTGTACATAACCCTGTTATAAGAAACTATGTTTTAATTCGATAGCAAACCGTTACAATAAATAAAATTTAAGCAATTTTTTTTAGAACAAAGCTCTTTTCAAGACTAATGCAGTAAGAATACAAATGTATTTAGGGTTAAAGTTATGGTGTTTAATGCCACTTTCAAAAATATTTCAGTTCTATCATGGCGGTCAGTTTTATTGATGGAGGAACCTGGAGTACCCATCGACCTGCTGCAAGTAACTGACGACCTTTATCACATAATGTTGTATTGAGTACACCCCACCATGTACAGGGTTCGAACTCACAAGTTTAATGGTGTTAGGTACTGATTGCACAGGTAGTTGTAAATCCAACTACCATATGATCACGACCATGACGGCCCCTCTTGGTCTTGGATTTCTGATCAATCTGTACAGGATAATACAATGATCATTCCAGCCAAGTATCCTTCAACATAGTTAATTGATTGTAGAGTAGACTTTAAAAAACATTTTTCAAACTTACACTATGTCACTTTACTATACAGCTGTAATTAAAAACACATAACAAAACTTTCCTGATGACTATTACATTTAAAAATACATGGCAAATACTACTTACCAAAGTAGGATCTGTGTCTTGCATAGCAAGAAATCTTTTATAAATAGTATGTACTTTTTCATATTTCATCCTTCCCTGTAAAGATACAGAGGAATAAATCCCTGTGTTACTTACAGTATATGAAGATCATAACATCTAACTTTTGAAACATTGTTATAAATAAATAAAATGAGTGAATGCTATTAAATTCCCGAGTGAATAATTGTTCAGCTATATTGTAGTGACAACATGATACTTTTTTGATAAGATGATCATGATGCATTTTTCTAATACTAGGCCACTGAAGCAACCCCCCACATTAAATATGTCACTTCTCTCAGACACAATAACCCTGTCACTTCTCTCAGACACATTAACCCTGTCACTTCTCTCAGACACAATAACCCTGTCACTTCTCTCAGACACATTAACCCTGTCACTTCTCTCAGACACAATAACCCTGTCACTTCTCTCAGACACAATAACCCTGTCACTTCTCTCAGACACAATAACCCTGTCACTTCTCTCAGACACAATAACCCTGTCACTTCTCTCAGACACAATAACCCTGTCACTTCTCTCAGACACATTAACCCAACTCCAAATAAACCAGTCTTTGTTCTTCCTCCTTACTGGGGCATGCTTAGCAGAGAAACAACAAATACCAATTTTGTCTTTGGGTTTGGTTTATGGTGATTAATGCTATTTTCAACAATATTTCAGTTATGTCGTAGCGGTCATTTTTCTTGGTGGAGGAAAATGAAGTACCTGGAGAACACTACAAACCTGCCACAAGTCATTGACAAACTTTATCACATAATGTTGTATCGAGTACATCTCGCCTGAGCGGGATTCAAACTCACAACGTTATGGTGATAGGCACTGACTGCACAGGTAGCTGTAAATCTCACTACCATACGATCACAACCATGACAGCCCCTTTCTGTCTTTAGTAAGACCACACTAGGAATTGAATGATCTTCTTATAGTCAGTTTTATAATGTACTTGTTTTAAAGTATGATAGTATAAAGAATTAACAAACCTCTTCAAAATCTGCATATGCAAAAAATAACAACATATTACTTTTCATCAAAGTGGTTATGGCCCTTTCATAGATGGCAGCAGCTTCATCAGCAAACATTTTCCCAGCATTTTGGTCCTGTAATAAGTGAAGCATAATTTCAATGTTACCTACTTCTTGCCGAGAAGTACAATGTATGTTGTAAATAATGGTCGACATAACACTCAATTTTTCCCAAGGTAAATTGAAGCTGAATGGACATTCAGTCCATTAAAGGAGTATGAATTACTGGACCCAGCATCAAGTTTACAGTACATTCTCATACTCCACAGATGAGGTGCTCTGATTCTTACTGGTCATTTGGTCCAGTGATGAATAACCCTTTACTCGACCAAACCAATTTTTACTGGACATTGCCACATGTCTGACAGACCTTGGGGATGACTGATACCCCACTGAAATCTTGAGTGTTGCAGAAGGCTAAGTAGTTCCTGGTCCTATATAGCACGTGTCATGTTACTCTTGTGCATGAATGAGGAGACTAATGGAATATATCTGTGGTACTTTATGATGCAGATATTCCCTAACAGTTAACCTTCATTGTGTGTAGATATATTTACTTAATACAATTTTCAACAATAACGCAACAAACAACAATATTTCAGCTATATTGTGGAGGTCAGTTTTATTGGTGTAAGAAAATGGAGCACCTGGTGAATGTCACTGACCTGATAAACTTTATCACATGAAGCTGTGTCAGGTGTCAGGAATCAATTTCACAACTTTAGTGGTGATAGACGCTAATTGGACAGGCAGATGTAAACCAACCATCTGTTGATCATTATCAAAAGAAAGTAACGGTATAAACATTGAAGGTCACAAATTCCACCAATCTCAACAAAACGAACAATCACCGTTTCACTTTTTTTATAGTGAAATCTTGTGACAGCAAAATTGTATTCCTTTTAAGTAATATTCTTACCCCTTTTTCACTTAGGATTCTACTTGAATGTTCTAAATAGGATGCTGCTTCATACCAAATATCAGGGTGATGTCCTAGACACAATAAACACTGCTCATAGGCAAACATCACTGAAATGTATATAGATAGCATGAATGTTATATCACGTAGAACAATAAATACTGCTCATAGGCAAACATCACTGAAATGCATATAGAAAGCATGAATGTCATATCACGTAATAACAATGAACAAAATGGTTTGCTCCACTCGGGACACATTATCAAAATTGCGAGCCAACCAGTCTTTGCTCTTACTTCTTAATGCTGCATGCTTAGCAGAAAAGCAATAAATATCAATTCTATAGTCTTTGGTTTAACCCCACAAGGGCTTGACCCCACGATCTACTGCACTTAAGGTGTGTCTGTTAACTATTACACCACAAATGCAGTTCGGTGGAAATAAGAAAAATGGTTCGGTGGTAATTAGAAAAATGTTTCTTCTTTCTACATCACTGGATAAGAGCATCAATCAAACAACTTTTAACATCACTTTTTAAAATAACTTGGATTTTGAATTATGATTGTATTACAAATGAACCTGAAAATGTGTTTACTAACATTAAGGGGAAGTAATATATTACAGTAATACAGTCTAAATTTACCACTATCAGGATTAACTCCCTTGTCTTAATTTATGGAGTTGAAATTTGTATAAAAAATGGAAGCATGTATCCATAGGACATCTGAAGTAGAGACAAAACTATGGAAAGTGAAACTATGCAAGAACAATAAACATATCTGAATTTTTCCATTATGGAGCACAACTTCGAAATTGTTTTTTTTATTGATTGATTACTTTGGGTTTAATGTCAACTTCAGCAGTATTTTATTTTCAAACTTGGCATAAACTTGGGAAATACTTAATGCTCCCAGATGTCTAATGGCGGGGGCATAATAAATATGGGGACAAAATTTAATATCAATTTTACAGAGGTTCCCTTGATATTGATATTCAGATCACAATTTTAAACGATGGCCTCAACACTTCATATTATGGGAGGTAGCTACAAACATATACCTCTTCTTGTTATTAAAGCATGATCTTCTGTTCTTAGAGGATTGCTTTTCTCCCACGCAATGTATTTCTTCCACATCTCAACCTAAAAAGATAATAATCCAACTAAATACTTGCACTTATCTTGTAAAAGTACAGAGAAACCTGTCTAAATAGAACCTCCTTCAGACTACCTTTTTTGTTCGGAATAGACAGTTGTTCGGTTTATACAGGTTAATTTAACAAAGATGTCCTTTACTGGGAATTAATGTTTGGTTTATACAGGATTCCAGTTTATTTAGGGTTCCGTTTAGACAGATTTCACTGTATTACAATATTTATATATACTTTGTCTACACTTACATACCAATATTTTACTACTGGAAAAGGCGGCTAATTTCCACAGGTTTTTAATTTTGGGAATTGCAGAATGAAACCTGTTTTTAATCTCACAGATTATTGTTTCAAAGAAAGGCATTCTTTGATGTGAATTTTACGATTTTTGTCAAATGAATGTAGTTATATTTTTTTAATGCATTTGGTAAAATATTCTTTGAGAAGTAAAATCCTGAGATCATGTCAAATTTCAATTACAAATCGCTTTGTCATTTGAAGAAATGTTGAACTGGTTAAAAACCTTGCAAAGAGCAGAAAACAGAAAATTCTACACATGTTGGCTTCAAAACCACTACGTGCAAAATGGATGATTAAAATGTCTCTCCTGACAAACAAATATTTGCATTTACATTCAACAAAGAGGGGATTGGCCATGAATGTTTTGAAAAACAACCCAACACGTGTGAAACACGTAAACAGTAGGTGTATGTAGAATAAACAGCCAACTGTTAATTGCTAAATAAACACCTAATGGGAAAATCTAAAACAGTAGTTCAAAGTCTATTGTTTTAGGGAATGTTTCCATGATAATTTTTTGTAGGGAACACCTCCATCTGTATTTTTCTTGTAGGCAATATCTCTATAGGCCATTTTTTTTGGATTATTTCCATTGTTATTTTTGTATTTTAGTAAGCTGTTCTTTAATTGAAATATTTAGAGATTCTCCATATTCCATACAAAACAGTTTTATAAAATTTGATCAGATACCAACGTTGTATATATATAATTTAATTTGATGTGAATACTGCAATCAGATTGGTTGAACTGCCTGGAGAAAAATTGGTTATACTCGATAACCTGGGTTGGCATTGTGATGTCACCAACATATTCGTTCGCCAACGACAGATTCAAATAGTCCCATGAAATAATCATAATTAAAATCTAGGAATTATTTTTTTTGTAAAAATTAAATTATAAGGAATATGTTCAATTTTTTAACAAGTTATACTTGTGTAAACTGGTTTGGAACAGTTTACGCTTTTCGTAAAGCGCTTCACGGTTTATGAAGCGTAAACTGCCCCAAACCAGGTTATATTGTATAACCTGTTCAAAAATTGAACATGTTCCTTAAATAAATATATTTTACCTGTGTAGCCTCTTCTGGAGAATTTTGTGGAGGAATTGATGGCATGTTTTTATTTAATCCTCTTGTGACTGCTTCATATTCTTTTGCTACACGTCTGGCATTCATATATTCTCTGCCTCTATCTTCTGTCATTTTCTTAGCTATTAGAGGGTTAATACTCTGAAACAATACAGCATTGTTTAATCTACTGATCTATTGCATTTGATTATTTATTACAATGTATATGGTTATATTTGAAAGAGTTAAAAAAATAACAGAAATAATATTGATTGGTTTATGGTTTGGTTTATGGTGTTTAATGCCACTTTCAACAATATTTCAGCTATATGTCAGTTTTATTGGTGGAGGAAACAGGAGAGTATCTGGAGAAAACTTCCGTCAGAGAAAACGTAAGATTCCATTTTGATTTTGTAATCCAAAATTTCTTATTTTGTGTTGTCATTTCAATATTTGTAATAACCATTATTTTTTTATTCAAATTATTTATTCATGTACATGTATGTATTTTGAAGAAAACCGTCGGCGGTTAGATTTCAAATACTATCCGTTTAAAGAATTAGTAAACGGTTAACTGTAATGTATACGTGTATACGAGATCAAGCGTAAAATACGGTCAAGTAAAAGTACAGTAACATCGGTAAAACAAAAAATCAATAACAATCTGAATTGAGATTAAAGATGGNAACTTGACCTAGATATTCATGAGATACACTTACATACCAAACCTAGTTTCAATCTGACTATTTGTTCCCAAGTTATCATCTGGAAACCAAATATTTAGCAATTTTGAGGTATAAAAAGGGGCACAACTCTAGTAAAAATAGTCGAAAAATTGTCATTATCGAACTTGACCTAGATATTCATAAGATACATACCAAACCTAGATTCAATCTGACTTTTCATTCACAAGTTATCATCTGGAAACCAAAAAGCACATGGACGGACGACACCCATTTCTATAGTCCCCTTCGACGAAGCGTCGGGGGACAATTAGTAAACGGTTAACTGTAATGTATACGTGTATACGAAATCAAGCGTAAAATACGGTCAAGTGAAAGTACAGTAACATCGGTAAAACAAAAAATCAATAACAATCTGAATTGAGATTAAAGATGGGTTTTTTTGTTTTTTTTATGTTCATACTGTAAATGCTTCAGATTTTTTTTGTGGTCTTATTCTCCTACCCACGTAGAATTATTTTCTCTGTGATATATTGCATACCAATCATTTTTTGTCTACCTTTCAGTTGCAGATATTCGTCAAAACAACATTGAGACGGTCCCTTTTATTCATTACCCAATCCAATGTTTAACAAACATCAGGTCATCAGGTGAACAGTGTATCCCAATACACAACTTGGAAAATAAATATGTACGTTGGGCACTGACGTGGGATCGTTTAACACACTGTTGTTTTACGAGAAGAGCTCAGAGTTTGAGAGTACTTTTTATTTCATATTCCTGACAAACTCATCACTGTAACTCGTAGATCTTATCACGTTTTACATGTCAATGGAAGTTAATTCAATAATTTTGCTTCCATGTACACATGTATAAAGACAAGTGTAGCATACCAAAATTGTTCTTGTCATTTCATGGGTGTGATTTTAAGTCTTAAGGTTCGACATCTTCCACAAAAAAGCCAAAAACACAGACTTTTCAGTAAAACCGTTCTTTCACAATCACAATAGCTGCATGCTTCACATGAGGCTTTTCAATTACTGTTTAAATGGGATCGGTTCGGTTAATGAAGGTCGGTTAAACGGATAGTGATTTTGCTAACCGTGACAGCCTTACAAAGTCATCATCTGTCGGCAATCCTCGTTAAAATAAATAAAAATTAAATGAAATTAAAATAAATTCTCATTAAATTTACATTTTCATAAGCACAGTACTCCTTCCAAAATACTTCTATATTTATCATAGGGTTCACTACACCTCTCTGGTACACCTTCCGTACAGCTGTAATTCTTTGATTTTCTGCATATGAACCAACAGCTTCTCTGTAAAGTAAAACCACAAAGTTTTGCAATAAACATTTATATATTTGTATGTCTTCCCTAGTCATTTTCTTTAAGAATAAAAATATGTTGTTGTTTTTAATTATATGATTTGTAGCCTTTAATTGATTGTGTTTAATGCCACTTTCAACAATATTTCAGCTATATCATGACGACCAGTTTTAGTGGTGGAAGAAGCCGGAGTACCAGGAGAGAACCAACGACCATGGGCAACCAACTGGTAAACTTTATCACTTGCGGCTGCGAGTCGAGTGCATCCTTTTTTGTAATTTACAAAGCCGGGTGCGAACCCATGTCGTATTGGTGATAGGCTTGTATGAGTTGCTAGGTAATCCAAACTATCTAACTCATTGAGCCACCCGGGATCTTGTAGCCTTTAAACCATGGAATATATTTAAACACAATACAGACAAATCTGTATGTTAATGTCAAAGATGTTAACAATTTCACTTTGAATAGGAGGAATAATAAAGTTATCTGGCATACTAGTAGGGTTAGGGTTATGGTGTTTAATGCCACTTTCAACAATATTTCAGTTATATTCTGGTGGTCAGTTTCATTTGTGGAGGAAACTGGAGTATCCAGACAAAACCACTGACCTTCCACAAGTTATCTGGAATAAATTAAGGAAATAACTGCTATGAATGGACCATATTTTAATTGGCTTTACATTGTATCCATGGAAACCAATTTATCGGAGGTCAAGATAATGAGATTTGACGGTAGTGAATCGTAAACAAAAATCATTGGTTGATACAAGTTCATTTTTAAATTGCATATAATAATATAATCTTTCTATGCTGTTGCTCAATCAAGTAAAACTATTTTACTTCTTAAAATTTGTCCTCATTAAACTTTTTTGTTTCTCAATGTACACAAACAAATGCATTAGTATCAAAAAGTTCAAATTTTGACTTTCAGTAGAGTTTGTCCATGACTTGTGGAAACTCTGTGGATTCCTGCTGCTATTTAAATTTCTTAAACAAATAAAAAATATTGCCAATATATAAAATTATAAATTATTATTGGTGATTTCAATGACAATTTGAATGATAACAAAATGGTTGGTTTGTTTTGGTTTATTGTGTTTAACGCCACTTTCAACAATATTTCAGTTATATCATGGCAGTCAGTTTTATTGGTGGAGCAAACCAGTGTACCCAGAGAAAACCACCGACCTTTCGCAAGTCACTGACAAACTTTATCACATAAAGTTGTACACCTCACCCCGATCGAGATTCAAACTCACAACATCAGTGGTGATAGGCTCTGATTGCATAGGTAGTTGTAAATCCAACTATCATACTGTCACAGCCATGAAGGCCCCTCCATTATATAACAGAAATTATAAATTTTCATAGGTAATTTTAATGACAATTTGAATTACAACAAAGAGAAAAATAATTGACGAGAAATCTAATGAAAGAAAATGCTTTAATGTTGTTGTGAGATTTTATCAATATCCTCTGGTTTGTTGACCCAGGAATCAAAATCAGTAAGATGTTTATTTGTCTTCTAAGATCAATGTATTATAACAGGTATTATACTTACACAGATTTCAGGAAGTTGACATAATCAGCCCATATCTGATAGGACATAATATCCATACCCATTTTATCTAAAGCAAAGTCATAAGCTTGTGCCATCTTTTCTCTGTAATTCAATTGGTTTTCTTGGTTAATTTTATTACATTAATCAGAATGAAGCACAATTAAATAAAAATCAAATAATTATATAAGAACAATAGGACAGACCATAGCTCTTTAACTTTTGATTTTCAGATGAATTTATCTTTAATTTACAAGTGATCATGATAGAGTTGGAAAGTTGCTAATTTGATTATAAACAACAACCACTCACTCCTCACTCAATTTACAAGTGTTTGGGTGGTTGATTGGTTAAGATTGTTGAATTCTGATCACAAGCTTAACACTGCTGAATCATACCATAATAAAGTGTTATGGTATCAAGACACCTACTCAAAACCAGGCGTTTTATCAGTCAATGTGTTATAAATGTCTGGGCTTTCCTCTACATGTAAGTCTGGAAGTCACGATATAGCTAAACAGTTCCATAAAGTGATAATAAACAAGTACATTTTGTATTGCTGTTGTAGATCCAATTATCAAGATGTGGTTGTTTGTTTTTTGGCAGAATTTTTTTGTGAAGAACAGACAGATATGTCAATGGGGGTGAGATTTAAATTGTTTAGGTACTATATACAGTCTTTGAGTTAACCTACTTGCCCCAACCCCGGGACAAGTAAAACTGGATTCGGACAAGTGAAAATTATGAAAGAATTTGTTTGAATAAATTGAAAAATTTTCTTAATTAGGTTTTCGGGCAAGTAGGTGAAAAAATTTAAGGCAAAGACTGTACATGTATATAAGTGTACATACCTATATGAGGGGAGAGTACCCTTTGTGTCTTTTATATAGTTCAGGTACAACTTCCACAGATCTATAGCTAACACTTTCACCAAACATCTTTGGAATAACTGAGGTAAAATAGTAACAATTAGAACAATGGTTGAAACTCTTTATAAATAGATTACAATAAAACTATCATGCTGTAATGGGTAGTTTACCATCAGTTAGTTTTGATATTGTATTTTCAAAAATTAAAATTAATAATATTCTATATTTCAAAACTCCAATAACAAGACAAGTTAATGAACTAAATTCTTAAATATATATAGTCTTAATTTTCATTTTGATCTACAATAACATTTCAGATTTTTTTTAAAGCCCAATTTAAATGTCAAATCCTAGCAATAGTCTATGTTTACTTTTGAAGGTTGAACATTGCTGTCTAAGACAGACTCTCAAAATAAATAAATGTATGGCACAATTCAAATAAAATGTTAGTTTCTACTCACTTTTTCAACTCTTTCGAAATTCTTTGCCTTTAACTGAAAAAAAAGATTAGCAAGTCATAATAATCACTATACATGAAACTAATGGCAATTCCGACATTGTATACAAGGAATAATGGTGGGCAAGTATATTTACGTAATAATTTTCAGTTTAAGATTTACTATGCGGAAACAGTGGTCAGAGTGGAAGACATGGCGGGGGTGGGGGGTGTGTAAAGGTGGAAGATATAGAGCATGACCAGATGAGGAGTGCATTCTTTCTTCCCTGACCACTATTTTCCAAAATCAATGCTAAACATGACAGTAATATTATTATTATATCGACTGTTCACTATGTTCAGCAATTGATATAATATCTGAAAATGTATTATAATAATGCAAAGTGTTTTAAGCACCTTTTAAATGTATACTGCCTGTCTACAAATTAAAAAATCATTTAACAACTTCTTCTCTGCAATTTAAACAGGTGATAGTACTACATGTATTGGGAATAGATAACAGAATTAAACATTAAAATATTAACAATTCAAGCATTTGGTGATTGTATACTATTGACAATAGTATCATCTCGTATTGCCTTACTAAATACTAATTGCACTACTAACACTGTAAGATCTTACTGGCAGTATAACAAGATGCTGCACGCTACGTCGTGCTAAGAATACCCCCACTCGTTCATTTGTAAGTCGCACGGTAAACAGGAAGTAGATGTGCGGTAAACCTGGAAAGGGGAGACACGGTACAAGTCACCATGCCAAAGCCATATATCAAATATAAAATCATTTCTTCCAGTAGAAGCTGAGATATCTGTTACGAAAGTGTGAACGGACGGACAAGATAATTGCAATATAGCCCCCTCTCTACGAGTGGGGGTATAATAATGAATTATACATGTAGTTTCATGAGGCACACAAAATTGGCTCCTAATAATTAATCAAATTTATACAGGTATATGTCTATAATGTAAAACTAGTTAATCAAATGCAAAATAAATATGATTGACATTTCAACACATGTATTGTTGATTCAGGTTAACTTGGCAGGGCGTGGCTATTGGTCGTAGTTCAATTGGAACCTTCATTTTTAATTTAGGGTGGACAGGTAAAATAGTTTACATCTGAATTCACTGATCCATTTAATTAGTCAATTGACAATTATGATACCTTTTATATTCTATACTATGCAAACAACAATACTATGAATAGCCGATTGTTATTTGTACGAGAACCTGGTGTTACATATAAATAGTAGATTCATCCACGGTTATAGTTTGAAGTTCAAACAGGCCGACCAGGTTACTTTGTAACATCAATACAAGTATAAACACAGGAAGATGTCTCACTAATCCAGTGAAGACATACTGAGATGTCTCACTAGTCCAGTGAAGACACCATGAGATGTCTCACTAGTCCAGTGAAGACATAGTGAGATGTCTCACTAGTTCAGTGAAGACATAGTGAGATGTCTCACTAGTCCAGTGAAGACATAGTGAGATGTCTCACTAGTCCAGTGAAGACATAGTGAGATGTCTCACTAGTCCAGTAAAGACATAGTGAGATGTCTTACTAGTCCACTGAAGACACAGTGAGATGTCTTACTAGTCCAGTGAAGACACAGTGAGATGTCTTACTGGTCCAATGAAGACATAGTGAGATGTCTTACTGGTCCAATGAAGACATAGTGATATGTCTTACTAGTCCAGTGAAGACACAGTGAGATGTCTCACTAGTCCACTGAAGACACAGTGAGATGTCTTACTAGTCCAGTGAAGACACAGTGAGATGTCTCACTAGTCCAGTGAAGACATAGTGATATGTCTCACTAGTCCAGTGAAGACATAGTTAGATGTCTCACTAGTCCAGTGAAGAGACAGTGAGATGTCTTACTGTTCCAATGAAGACATAGTGATATGTCTTACTAGTCCAGTGAAGACACAGTGAGATGTCTTACTGGTCCAGTGAAGACATATTGAGATGTCTCACTAGTCCAGTGAAGACATAGTGAGATGTCTCACTAGTCCAGTGAAGATAGTGAGATATCTTACTAGTCCAGTGAAGACATAGTGAGATGTCTTACTGGTCCAATGAAGACATAGTGAGATGTCTTACTGGTCCAATGAAGACATAGTGAGATGTCTTACTAGTCCAATCACAGTGAGATGTCTTACTAGTCCAATGAAGACACAGTGAGATGTTTTATTAGTCCAGTGAAGACATAGTGAGATGTCTTACTAGTCCAATGAAGACATAATGAGATGTCTTACTAGTCCAGTGAAGACATAGTGAGATGTTTTACTAGTCCAGTGAAGACATAGTGAGATGTCTTACTAGTCCAGTGAAGACATAGTGAGATGTCTCACTAGTCCAGTGAAGACATAGTGAGATGTCTTACTAGTCCAGTGAAGACATAGTGAGATGTCTTACTAG
>MJUT01013235.1:552362-583889 GCA_002080005.1 Gigantidas platifrons
TTGCAGGGTAGGTAGATCTTGATATGCTGCACATTTTTGCAGTTTCAACTTATCATCTATCTCTTATAGTTTTTGAAATAAAGAACGAAAAGTATTAAAATTTAGAAAATTTGATGGAAAAAGGGAAATAACTCCAAGATAGGTAATTAGATTTTCTTCACAATTGCAGGGTAGGTATATCTTGACATGCTGAGCATTTTTGCAGTTTCAACTTATCATCTGTCTCTTATAGTTTTTGAAACAAAGAGCGAAAAGTATTACAATTTTCAAAATTTGATGAAAAAAGGGCAATAACTCCAAGATGGGTAATCAGATTTTCTTCAAAATTACAGGGTAGTTAGATCTTGCCGTGCTGATCATGTTTACCCCATGTCAGATTTCTGATATCATTAACGTTTTTTGAGTTATTACCAAAAACGCGACACAATTTTGAAACTCGACACCCTAGTGACAATTCAGACAAAGTTTGGTTCCAATTGGTCTGGTAGTTTCAGAGGAGAACATTTTTGAAAAAGTTTACGACGTACGACAGACGACGACGGACGCCAAGTGATGGCAATAGCTCACATGACCCTTCGGGTCAGGTGAGCTAAAAAATCAATTGAAAAATTTGATCTTATAAATTTCAACTCATTTTAGCTTAAGATGTGGCAGTTTTGGCCATTTGAAGAAATTTCTATTTTTAGTAATGGTAGTCATTTTGGGTGGAAGTCTGGCCCACTTTTGGAGGGACCATCACTGCAAGGCTTGATTAAATCTGCCAGAGCCATTTCAGAGGAAAGGATTTTTAAATGATTTTTTGGTAAAAGTTTCGTCAAATATGGATGAAACCCAAAATATGTACACAAAACTCGCCACTCATATTTTATCAAATTTCATCTCATTTGGTTGAAAAATGTGGCTTTAGTGCAAACCCAAAATATGTACACAAAACTCGCCACTCATATTTTATCAAATTTCATCTCATTTGGTTGAAAAATGTGGCTTTAGTGCACTTATAATGTGTAATTTACTCCTTATGCTCAATTTGTAATAACAGCAGCCATGTTGGATGACTGGTAGGGTCATCAGACATATTTAGAAAGTAGACACTCTAAGGATGATGCAGATCAACGTTGGCTGAAATTGGCACAGTGGTTTCAGAGATATATGAAATAGTTTATGCAAGATGAAGACAGATGTCAAGTGATGGCATTAGACAATATAGGTATGGTGTCTTTTTATATGAGATTTATTTGGATGAGGCTAAGAAACAGGGGTACTGCGAGGCTCTGCCGAGCAGTCCCCCTGTTTCGTGCCAAATACAAATAAATCTCATATAAAAAGACATCATACCTATATTGTTTTTATACTGCAATACTATATTTTTTTCTCAGTTTTCTATATAAAAAAAAATAATTAAAATTCATATTCCCCGTCATGGACCCCATTTAAAAAATGTTTTATACAGGACATTGTCCAGTATAAAGCAAAAGTTCCAAAAAGGGGCGTGGCCTAAATGCTTTATACAGGACATTATCCAGTATAAAGCTAAAGTTTATACGACCCCATTTATCAATGCTGTAAAGTTACAAATTGCAGCATAAAAGGCAAGGGCAAACCTCCACAACAGAACAAGCATTAGTCCAGACTTTGCCTGCCTTTTATGGTCCCTGACCTTAAATATAAATTTCAAATGATTTATTTAATGGAAGCTTCAGCTATTGAATGGAAACCAAAGCATGACCTAAATATGAAAATTATCATGGTAGCCCAAATCCTGGTAGAAATTTATGTTCAGCCTTTTTTAAAATATCTGTTTTAATGTGCATTTTTGCCTAAATTATCTCCCCTTTTTGTTGAATTCCTACTTTTGCTGATTTTCACTACCTGCTCGTTGGTTATCTGCTATCAGTGCAGTCTCCTCTTCTTTTTGATTTTTAATGAATTTTATTTAGCAATATAAAAACAGTTTCCCCTTATGTGTCAATTGTGTGTAATCCCTCCAATTGCTACGATTTCCATGTATTTCACCCTTTTGTTGATTTACTGTGTATTCTAATGAGTCTTGTCCATTCACAGGCTTTCTTTTTTGTTGCTTTTCCTTCTATTAACTTCCAGATTTTTTCATATTTTTGTTCAGATTGCATTATATTTTCAGTGTATCTCATGTTATCTCCCCCTATTTTATTTTAAGTGTGTTTTCACAAATGCCTCCTATTTTTGTCCATTTTGGCATTTATGTGTTATGTTTTACTCTCACCCCCACCCCTGTTACTGATTTTCAGTACATTCAAATGTCATTTCCCCTTGTAAGCATCTCCCTTTTTGTGGAGATTCAGTTTATCAATGTTTTCTACTGTGATTTCTCTCCTCAATAAGATTTGGTTATTCCACTGAAGGGTACAACACAAGACCACCTTTAACTACATGAAGAATTGTTAAAAACTTGTTCTTATGACCATTTATAGCTGAAAAACTGCTCATTCAAAGTTAAATTCTCCAATTGAAATAGGGGTTAGGGTGTTTAACGTACTTTCAACAATATTTCAGTTATATTGTGGCGGTCAGTTTTATTGGTGGACGAAACCAGAGTACGTGAAGAAAACCACCCACCTGTCGCAAGTCACTGACAAACTTTATCACATAATGTTGTATGGAGTACACCTTACCTGAGTGGGGTTCGAACTCACAATGTTAGTGGTGCTAGGCACTGATTGCATAGGTAGTTATATATCAAACTACAATACAATCATGACTATGACAGTCCTCCAATTGAAATGTAAATAGTTTACATATGTATAACGCCAAACAAAAGGTGATAATAATACCTTAGAGACCAATCAAAGTAGTAGTCCTTTAAGATAGGTACTGTCAGCTGCAGCTCATAAGAAAATACATGTATGTCATGGTTGAATGGAGGCATTTCAATTAACTTAAACTTGAGTTAGTCAATTTCATCACATGGAATAACTGATGCAATGAACAGTGAAACCTGTCTAAACCGAACCCTGAATAAACCAAAATCCTGTATAAACCGAACTTGATATAATGTCCCAATGTTAATTTAACCTGTATAAACCCAACATCTGTATATTCCAAACACAATAGCTTGTTCCAAGGAGGTTCGGCTTACACAGGTTTTACTGTATCAAAATCAACAAAAAGGCCCACAACTCAATCATATATTTACATTTCCTTGAGGTGGTTCAATTTTTACTAATTATAACCAATTTGTAACTGTGCTAATCAATACCGATTGTCATACTGGGATGAAATGAGTTGGTTGGTTTAGTTGGTTTATGGTGCTTAACCCCCACTCCAACAATATTTCAGTCATATCGTGGCGGTCAGTTTTATTGGTGGAGGAAAGCGGAGTACCAGGAGAAAACCACCAACCTGTCGCAAGTCACTGACAAACTTTATCACATAGTGTTGTATTGAGTACACCTCACCATGAACAGGGTTCGAACTCACAACTTTAGTGGTGATAGGCACCGATTGCTCACTGCACAGGTAGTTGTAAATCCAACCATGATGGCCCTCATGGATGAAATGGGACTTTTTGAGAACCATCAATATGTCATTCTTGTAAATAAATAATTTATACCCATACCCCGGTACCCTGAGGAAACATCCTATTTGGTCGCTTTGGATGTCTTTTTTTTCTATAACTATACTAAGACTCTAAGTCAGAACCTCCATTAACAATCCCAACCTTTATTTTATGCCAAAGATCATTGTGCTAAATATTCAACAGCCTGAACAGGACCAGTCAACTAGAACAATTATTGCACTGAAACCCTTGTGTCTACAGAAGAGTGATGACGATGACAACAGACCCATAACATAATAATATTGTACAAATTTTGCGGACGGATAATAAAATTAATTTAATGTTAAATACACGGATGGTAACGAAATAATATTTATTTAACATGTGTGGAAATGGTCCACAAATTTAACACCAGACATGTAAAGGCAATTCTAATATGTTTCAGCTAAAATAACACAGTGGTTACTGAAAGCAATGTTTTTTTTCAGATACATGTACCTGCATGTTTTAGAGATTTATATGTAAAAAATTTACGAGGTATGACGGATGGGCTATGGATACCAAGTGATGGCAAAAGCTCACAATGCCTTTGACCAAGTGACCTAATAACAAACGACAAAAACCATAGAGGATTTTTTTACACTGGAATCCAATTATTCTACTATTTCATTTGGAAGCCATCTTTAATGTTTGATCCATACTTAAAACTTCAAATTAGCAAATTGCCCTCAAATAAACATTTTATTTATTTTGGTTGCTAAACTGTTATAAAGAAATAGATTGATATACGACAAAGGTAAATTTTGTCCCGATGTGGTGGCCATCTTTGATTTCAGATCTGCATCAAATCACAAATCAGCAGAAGACAATCTAATGAACATTCCTATAAGTGTTAGGGTTATGGTTTTTAACACCACTTTCATGTAACAGTAATTCTGACATGTGGTTTCAAAGAAGAACATATTAAAATAAAATTTCAGCCAATTAGAATCCATTATTAGCATTGGTGACCATCTTGAATATCTGAGACACGTGAAAAACATAGAATTTGTCAAGGACTATTCCAGTCAAGTTTGCCTCCATTTAGCCCAGTGGTTTCAGAGAAGATTGAATAGTGAAATGTTTATACCCAGCACAGGCGAAGACAACAACGGATGCAATGTAATTACAAATACAATGGCGGTTATGGCTTTTAACCATATGTGCTAAAAATTAAGAAAATTGAATATATGAGGATATTCTGCAGAAATCTAAACAAGACATGATGACATGTCTAAAAGGGACATATATGGGCAGACAACTGCAAATACCACAAAATATGCAAACACATATGTCTTTCAATGAATGATGAAGATAATGTGTGGTGGTGTTGTTAGATTTTGAGAAAATTTCAATTCAAACCAGTCCAAATTTCATTAAAAAAATATTAATACCATTGAATTTTTTTTGAAATTATAACAAGTGAAATTTTCTCACATATTTCTAAAGACAAAATAACATTATAACAAAGATAGATGTGTACAACTGGTAATGTTTATTTCTATACTCAATAACATTACCAAGATTTTTTGTAACTTAATACATATATAAATCAACAAAAATTGAACTCAACAACAATTGTGAACCTGTAAAAATAACTAAAACTCTGCCTCATTCTGAAATAGCATTCACTCTTTCCATTCATTCAACACACACATTCTTGGGATTTGGTGAAAACTCAGGGATAGGGGTATGGTGTTTAATGCCACTTTCAACAATATTTCACATATATCATGGCGGTCAGTTTTATTGTTGAAGGAAACACGATTACACTGAGAAAACCACAGACCTGTACAGCAAGTCATTGACAAACTTCATCACATAATGTTGTATCGAGTACACGTCGCCTACGCAGGATTTGAACTCACACCGTAAGTGAAGATAGGCACTGATTGCATAAGTAGTTGTAAATTTAACTACCATACGATCACAACCAGGACGACCCCCTTAATTTTATAATATTTACAAACGACAAAAGTTGTTATTAGGACGAAAAACACATACCATGAGGATACTTAGTATGACCGATCTGCTTTCTATTACTATTATAATAATAAGCAATTATCGCCTAATTTAAACTTAAAGCAATTTATGATACGGTGATATTATTTTCGATAAAGCTGTATTAATCTTTCATTTGTACACGACTGTTCTTTCAGATTAATTAATAGTCATAACCTCCTTCATGACTTATCAGCGAATATGACAGGTGAGTCTTAACATGGGTTGGCAGATATTAGTATTTTATTTCGAGAGCGGTATCCTGCCAACCCATATTATATAAAACTCACAACACAGTATGGCTTCCATGAATTATTTTGATTCTGATATGTATATTATAACAGTACAAATACGGTCGTATACTTTGATTGGGAAGACGGCAATTGATATTTACGTTTGTGGACAATGTGGAACACAATTTTTGCTGCTAAATTCGAGAGACGATAACTCATCAACATGTACTTTTACGACGGGAAAGTCATTCTTATTGATGGAGCATCCGTAACAATAATATTGGGTTTGCACGTTTTAATTGCACATCGCTAATCTATTAATTTTGGATATGTTGATTATTTTCTATGGATATATATTGTATGTTTAAAATGTTAACAACAATGTAAATTATTTTATTTTGTGATTTTATCACCTCGCTTAAATGTGTGCACCCCGCATGTGCTAATGAGATTTTGCCATATAAATAAATCGTTCATTTGTTTGCAAAGCTATTGAAGGACGTCATATTAGAATGATCCTATATGCTGACTCTGCTGTGCCAAGCGAAATGAAAATGACGTAGTAAATAAAACTCCTTAGCAACAGGAAATTATCATTTTCTCTAAGGGATACAAATTACAAGGCACTAATCAATATTTAGTGCATGATTTTTAGTAGTCTGTGAAGTGTGATTTTCCTAAGTGGTGAATTGTAAATGGAATGATTGCAAGTGAGTGATTGTTGTTTAATGCCAAATGAGCAATTTGGCGAGAACAAATTACATGACGACAATGGCTGCTTGGTATTAAATCAACATGCTTAGTTGGATTTTTATAGTGCTAGCTAACTGAAATAAGTCAGTGGGTAGACATGTCGCTGTACTCAGACACATTATGCCGATTCCAAGCCAACCGATCTTGCTCTTACTTCTCAATGCTGGGTACTTAGCAGAGAAGCAGCAAATACCAATTCAACAGGGCTCACCAAACCAGGCAAAGTGGACGACTTCTTCACCTTGATTTCAATGAAACAGCCCAATTTCTGTCAAAAAGCGAAGTTTTAGTCACCCTGTCAGTCTTTTCAAGTCCGTATATTTTTCACCAATAATCATACTTTTTCTTCAATATTCACATAAAAGGAGCTCCCATGTTCCTGAAATTTGACCCATACAGGGTTTGATGTTCAATATTTTATTCCAAACTCATTAATTGCATCCTTTTTAAGATCATTGTGCAGCACGTTCGTTTTGTGAAAGGTAGGGCAACCTGCGGTAGTGGGGAAAGAGACATTAATGGCATATTGTCTACCAAACTCGTAATTTTTCATACCCAAAATTATTGTCGTTTTCCGTACTGACCTTCATAAAATGAAGATTAAACACAGAATTATTGGCGAATGCGCTACGAAACGTTAAGATTCAAACAACATTAAACGAGCGTGACAATTTGAAGTGTTTGAATCTTAACAGTATTTCCTTACCTCAAAGTAAAACTCAGAGAGTTTCGAACTTCCATTATTTTATAGGTGGTGCTGTTACTTTCACTTTGAATTTTTGTCATCCTGGACAATAATTCCGTTAACAATAGTTTTGGGTCTTTTTTGTCAAAAAAAGAACACCAATCGTATCTTTTGCAAGTATAACTGTTTAATGATAGCTTAAATAAATCATTTATGGGCAGTAAATTTTTTTTAACAAAATCGTAGATAATATGCCTTTAAAATTTGGATCGATTTTCAGAAGTCTCCCAGATTTTCCCTCACTTCGCCCTCAAGTCAAGAGAGAGAGGTCAAGTCGTCCTGTTTTTACTATGTGTGGTGATCCCTGATTCAATAATCTTTGGTTTGAACTAACCAAGACTTGAACCCACGATCTTCTGCATTTGAGACGAGCATGTTAACCATTATACCAACGATGCGGTTGGAATAATTGTGAAAATAATTACATGATTTGCAACAAGTTATATTGCATAGTTAACTTTATTATCAATATTAATTTCTGTGATTGAAAACGATTGATTCTACAAAATTAGAAGAGAAGTGAGTGTTACTCATAATACTGACATATTTTTTTCAGAAATTAGAAGGTTTGGTATATTTTTTAAAATATAAATATCAGATGGGTTTTTTTGGGGGGAGGGGGTTGTTGTTCTTTGTGTGCGTATGAAACAAACATAAATTGTAGGTTCAATAATGACGGTATTTGTAAGTTTTCTTGTTGATTATCCTGCATATATACACCAAATGACAGATGCATACGATAAAAATGCCCTGATGTAGTATTTATAACCAGAAGTAAAGCGTATCGCTCTGCATATTCAATTTCCGATAATATATGTAGATCATCGAGTACATGCAATTGACCGAAATTTAGTAAAAATTGGTCTGGAGGATATTTTAAATGCATTTTCTGTCAATTTGATTCACTAACTATTCATTGAGGCAATGTCAGCTATAGTGAACATTAGTCTCAATTGTTTTAGTGATACATACAAGAATGGACAATGATAATAAAAAATCCCAACACTCGCATACAAACCACTCATTCAATCACATTCACAAGTAAATAAGTCAACAACATATAAACAAGAAAGTCTCAAAACTTTTGTAAATTATTTATATTAAATAGTAACAATACTACGTTACTATAATGCAAACCATGTAACCCTAGGCAACAATAATGATGTCACATGACCCCATACATTTGACAATATTTGGAATCAACGTTATACTTGAAGCCAGTTTGCTATAGTTATTTGTCCCACTATCGCTGCAATTGTATGACAATTGCAACTACAATTAGTGTCTATCAACACTTAAGTTGATTCACGTTCGTAAAGAGGTTACTAGAACAAATTTATGTCATAAAGTTTGCCAATAACTTAGGCAGGATCGTGATTATTAATTAGAGTTAAATACTAGTAACCCAAACTCTAAAAAGTTATTTAAACTTTCACAAGTTTCAGATTGCACTTCTCGTAAATGTTTTTTTTTCCCCTTCAAATGTACAGATACATAAAGGGATCATGTGACACCATGATAACAAAATTTAAATAACCTCTTGTTCTATGTAAATCCTCCAATATTTGCCAGAAGTAGGAAACTGATGTACTAGCTGTTCGTAAACTGGTCTCGCAGTCTCGATCTGCTTCATCTAAAAATTGAAAAAAATATATTAATCTTTCCATATAAAACCATATTAAAAATAAACTTCTGGATGCATGTTATAGAAATTATGTAAATAATTCTTATAGAATTTAACTTGATTAATCAGTTTCAAGTATTAAATATAAAGCTGTTACAGACTTTAACCATCCTACTTTTATTAATGCTAAAAAGAAAAATTTATTTGCATGAAGTTTAAAGAAAGATAATTATATTATAAACGAAAGAAAACAAATACCTGTGAATCTCTTATTAACACGCTCCATGCTTCTGTGTCGTAAGACTGGGCACGAATTCTCTTTTCTGCTTTCTTTAACTTATCGGGAACATACCCCACCTGCTGAAAACAGTGAGTCAGATTAAATCATTTGTATTTATTTGAAGATAATTCTTTTTATGAACTTTTGAATGTTGAGTTCGTGAATACCTATACATTGCTGAACTTGTCCATGAACATGAAGATCATAATTATATTTGACTTGATTTTTCCAATTTCAGCTTCATCTAGGATGAAAAATAAATGGTGTACATATCTGTCAAAGGAATCACAAAACACACCAACGAAAAAGTTTGAAGATACCAAGGGGGTTATTAGAAGCCATAGATTGAAGGGAGGACAACGAGATATCAGTTATGAAGAATGATCGACAAAACGCTACACAGAAAAAAAAACTGAGCAACATGTACCCCACTGAAAACCGTGATGACCTCAGGTGCTCCCAGAGTAAGCAGTTCCTGTTCCATTAGTGGTACCCGTCATGTTACTTTTGTTACAAATCTTGTGATAAATCATGAATGAGGAAATAAAGCCTCAATTATATTTACTTTATGATTTTTTATGTTCTAAATTTTTTCAAAATCCTTAGATAGTAATACTATAGCAATAATTTTATCTGTATATTACACATTGCAGAATCTGGTAGCATACAAATATAGTATAGGGTTAAGGTTATGGTGTTTTACACTACTTTCAACAATATTTTAGCAATATCGTGGCGGTCAGTTTTATTGGTGTATGAAACCAGAGGACCCGGAGAAAACCACTGACCTGCCACAAGTCACTGACAAACTTTATCACCTAATGTTGTATCGAGTGCAGCTCCACTGGGAGGGATTCGAAATCTCAACGTTAGTGGTGATAGACACTGATTGCATAGGTAGTTATAAATCTAACTACCATACGATCACAACCTTGACAACCCCTGTACAAATGTGCATGCACTGCAATTATGTTTTGTCAGTTTGTCTTTACTAAAACTTATTATCTGTCCAATTCCATATCACATGCACACCTACATTCAAATTTATTGATTCTTCTTTATATCTCACAATATGTGCCATCCATACATGTAGTGAAGTACTGAATATACATCCAATATATTCAAATCAAAATTACATCATACATGTGCTCCCCCCCCCTCTTTTTTTTCCACAAAATCAAAATAGGATCGCTGCGTGTTATTTCTGCTATGTGTCAATGTCATGTGTTTATACAGATCAATTTATATTACCACAATATGTGTTCTTCAAATCATATTCTGTGCTCATGACATCATGGTCACCCTAACAATAAAAAATATCGCGTCTTCATGTCTGACTTTCTTACCTCCGGTGGCATCGCTGCCATGGTTCAATAAATAACGAAAACACGTAAATAATAAGATAACTTCTACGTAATCATGTTAACAATTTATTTCTGGTAGACATCGCGAGATCCTTGCAAGGTTAGATGTTAAAATTTTATCATTTTCTAGTGAAATCGTGCTCGTCGTTCTGCTAAATAAAAGAGCAAATTCGATTGGCTCTTGTCCGAGACACATGCAGATAAGGGAAATAACCCTGTAAACAAAATACTGGTATCTATTTCGTATTCGGTACCAGAAAATCACCAATAATGCTGTAATAAACGTCCTTTATCATGTTTATACTATTAGCTCACCTTGCCAAGGGCAATGTTAGCTTTTGTCATGATTTGGCGTCCGTCGTCCGTTAACTTTTCACATTTTAATCTTCTCCTCTGAAACCCCTCAGTCAAATGAAGTGAAACTTGGTAGACAGTCTAGTGTATGTATATCTGGATAGTCGATCTTTTTATTGACCGGGAGCAAGTCCCTGGTCTGTGGTCTATGGAACAGGAATTAAGGTCCTTTATAAAGATTGCCCATTTTGTCCCGATCCATTAACAAACATGGCCGTCACAGGCAATTCTTGTTTCTGATTGGCCGATTTTTTTAAATTTTTCTCCTCTGAAACTGCTTGGCCAAATGAACCGAAACTTGGTAGGAAGCATATATGGAAGGTCCTCTATAAATTAAGATTGCTCATTTCGTCTCGATCCGCTAACAAACATGGCCGCAACAGGCCATTCTTGTTTCTGATTGGTTGATTTCTAAAAAAAAATCTTCTCCTCTGAAACCGCCTGGTCAAATGAATCAAAACTTGGTAGGAAGCATCCTTGGAAGGTCCTCTATAAAGATTGCTCATTTAGTTCCGATCCGTAAACAAATATGGCCGTCACAGGCTATTATTGTTTCTGATTGGTTGATTTCTAAAAAAAACTATTTTCTTCTGAAACCGCTTTCCCAAATAAACTGAAACTTGGTAGGAAGCATTCTATGGAAAGTCCTCTATAAAGATTGCTAATTTCGTCCCGATCTATTAACACACATGGCAGTCACAAGCAATTCCTGTTTCTGATAGGCCGATTTTCTTAAATCTTCTCCTCTGAAACCGCTTGTCCAAATGAACTGAAACTTGGTAGGAACTATGGAAGGTCCTTTATAAAGATTGCTCATTTCGTCCCGATTGGTTAACAAACATGGCCGCCACAGGTAATTTTTGTTTCTGATTGGTTGATTTAATTCTAAAATATCTTCTCATCTGTTAAAAGAAAGATAACTCTTGTTTAAATATAGATGATACATTGTATCTATATATGCATTACAATATATGTTCATGCATTCAATATATGTTTTCATGCATTACATGTTGTTTAATTGTTTATAATTATTTGTACTATCATGCCCTATGTGGGGCCTTTAGTGAAATAAAAAGTTTCAAGTTTCTGTATTCAAAATGCAGTTATCTCTATAAATACAGATTTGTTTTAATCTTCTATTCTGAAACCGCTATGCCAAATGAGCCGAAACTTGGTAGGAAGCATCTATGGAAGGTCCTCTGTAAAGACTGCTAATTTTGTCCCGATCCGTTAACACACATGGCTGCCACAGGCGACTCTTTTTTCTGATTGGCTGATTTTTTAAATTCTTCTCTGACACCGCTTGGCCAAATGAACGGAAACTTGGTAGGAAGCGTCTATGGGCGGTCCTCTATACAGAGTGCTCATTTCGTCCCGATCCATTTACAAACACGGCCGCCACAGGCAATTCTTGTTTCTGATTGGTAGATTTCTAAAAATCTTCTACTCGAAACAGCTTGGCCAAATGGACCGAAACGTGGTAGGAAGCATCAATGGAAGGTCCTCTATATGAATTGCTCATTACGTTTTGATCCGTTAGCAAGTTTACATGGCCGTCATAGGCAATTCTTGTTTCTTATTGGTCGATTTCTAAAACAGTTTTTTCCTCTGAAATCGCATGGCCAAATGATATGAAACTTGCTAAGAAATATCTATGGAAGGTCCTCTATAGGGATTTCGTTTTGATCTATTAACAAACATGGCCGCAACAGGCAATTTTTGTTTTACATTGGTCGATTTCTAAAAATCCTCTTCTCTGAAACTGCTTCGCCAAAATGAGCCGAAATTTGGTGAGAAGCACCTATGGAAGGTTCTGTATTAAGTTTCCTCAAAGTAGAATGAAAGGTGAGCGACACAGGCTCGATAAGCTCAGTGCTGAGCCTCTATAATATAGTTATTCTGATGACAAGATGCCCATTTCTATATTTGGGTCATTCTCCGACAACTTTTCCAAATACCAAATTTGTCAGTATGAAAGGGAATTTTGTCACAAATGGTTCATTTTGTACAATTCGTTTAATTAACCATCCTTGAGACAGAATTAAGTGTTTGGCAAGCTGTTTTATCAGAAATATATATTTTTGTCTACGTTTTTTATTCTCGTGTGGGGGAAATATTTGTCTTTACCGTCACAATACCTTAAACGCATATTTTCTTACTTTTTCTTCAACATAAACAATAAAACCGATATGAGTATAAACGAATGAATTGTTCTGTTGATATAGATTGTATGTAGAATTACTTACATATTTTTTCTTATGCTATCTACGAAGTATTGAAAAGGTTTGTGTGTCATAATTTCAAAGTTGAGATTAGGGATGTATATATTTTTGCTATATTCTTTAACAATTGCTCAATGGTCAAACATAACTGAACTGTGTTATAGATGTGCTACTACAATGTCATTTAAGGTTACATATGTTGTATCCAGGGGCGGGTCCAGGGGGGCGGGGGCCGCACCCGGCGCCCCCCCCCCCTAAAATTGGAAAAAATATGATTTTTTTGTGTAAAATCGTGATTTTTCACACGAAATACCCCCAAAATTTTGGCGCCTCGCTCCGCTCCGCGCCATTATTTGAAGTGCGCCCCCTCTAACTTGAAATCATGAACCCGCCCCTGGTATCATTATATACATAAAACATTTTTGAGTTCGTTTGTGGTAATCTAAATCCCATCCTTCCCTATCCATGACTTATCATCGGATGTTATCTTAAATCCCAAACTTAAACTTTTGTCTTATGTTTATGACTTTATAAAGCAATCATTAGAATTGCGAAAATGAGGTCTATGTCGGTCAAAACTGTAGCCTAATTTGTTAATAATTTGTTTGTATTGTGTTTGTTCCTTTGTTTATTGTATTTGCTTGGCCCACATGGGCGTAATTTTGCAAATAAAGGTTATATATATTTAACAAAATTAACACAACGGTTGTCACTAGTGGAACAGGACCTGCTTACCCTTGTGGGGCACACGACTTCATCCTCTTTTTTCCTGTGTAGTATTTTGTCGACCATAGTTTATCTATTCTTTTTGTCCTTGTTCTAAAATTGTATTTTCTGGTGTCAGAGTTGACTTTTTGTATGTGTGTGTCTGTGGGGTTTTGGGGCAGAGCTCTAGTTGGGTATGAGCTATAATAGGCCATGTAGTGCTCTTTGAGCTGACTAGATGTCGACAGGCCTGAAAAAGAGATGCGCCAAGGAGTTGTATAAACCGTCTTTATTGTTGGCAAACATGAAAGTCATAACAATACACAATAAACAATGACATACAAATGTAACACAGATAAATATTTGAGAATTAACTAAATTGTTTCCCATTAGAGTGATAAAGTTGAACAGTATCTGTTAAAACAATGTCTGTTTGAACTTAATTGTATGCGAAACGTTGTAATCAAAAGTGGCATAAGGCGGTCCAACAAAACACTAAAATTATGGCCATTCTGTAATATAATTGACTTTGAACATTTTGCCTTAAAATGAGTATATGACACTGGCATTACGGCTTCCGAGTACCGCTTTGGAATCTTCACACTTTCCTTGTCAGGGCATAACTACCATTGAGGCAGACGAGGCAGTTGCCTCATCTGATGTTATGAAGAAAATAAAAATTTCAGAGTTTGATTCCGTTAATTTAGACCCAGCTGAATCTGTTCTTGTTTTCCCTATTTTGCAAGTGCTCCGATTTAGTGGGTCTCCAAGTCGAGGTCTTTCTATAGAGTTTAGTATTATATCTTGTATTTCCTAAATAAACAATAAATAAGAGACCATCACACATGTACTACTGCAAAATGCTTATGATAGAATTTCATAGGCTTAATTCCCATGAATATTAAAAATTGTCATTTTCCAGTTACTTTCAATTAAGTGTCATTTGATCAGACTAAATGTCACATGTATCATACAAACTTCAACTAAAATGACATGACATACCTTAATGATGTTCCACATGAGGTTGACAGATGGGTGAAAATGTAACTACTGAAACTTACAGTTTGTCAACACACAGACTTAATTTCTTATGCTGACGCTGACTTGTACCCAAATATTCATGTGATTTAATTACTACTACTTCTAACAGTCGGTTAAAATGTATACATATATTTGCGAGAGGTCTTTCTCGGCTCTTCAGCGCCTTAGGACTTGGCCATACAGCAACAATGACTGAAGATCACCTGTGTGGGTTGGCGAAGATTCACGTCCAGTCATGATACTGCCGGAAAGGTAATTATAGAAGCTGTTCTCAAAAAGACGAAATTCGAGTGGCAATAGGAAAATCCATCATGGCTTGCATTTACAGACTTAGTACTGTCACTATTCAATAAAATATTATTTAAAAATCAATCAATTGTATTATGTTTAATTTGCCATATTATAGAAGCTTCGACGGTGTGGTCGGTATTTACGAAAGCTTCTCAATTAATTTGTTTGTTTAAATGCGTTATTTTCGGCCGTTAAGTCACAATTTCCGAACTCCCTTACATAAGGGCTTTAATCGGCAGCCCCCACACCCTCCCCTGTTTTAAACCCCTAGTTACGGCCATGAAGACTATAGCATTGGTATTTGTTGCTTCTCCACTAAGAAGGTGTAACGACTGGTTGGCTCGGAATCAGGATAATGTGTTGGAGTGGAGTGACAGGTCTTACCGCAGACTGATGAAGTGTTTCAGTGATTTAAAGCAAGAATCACTCACTTACTCAACCCTATTATAAAGTTTTGATTAACATGACTTGTTTGTGCCATTTATTCCTTATATTGGCCATACCCCCTACTTTTGTTGACAATTTTTTAAGCTGAATTTTTAGCATACAAACAGAAAATATTCAGCTTATTAAGAGTTCTTTAATTTTTTTTTTGCCTGTCAGTTTTTGAAAGCTTAAAATATGTATATCAGTGGCTACATGGGAATTATCACATACCTCAATACCAAAGTACAGAATGATTATATTGTTTTATTTGGAAGGATTAAAAATATGTTTTCTATTGTATGCTGATGTCAGATATACTAAAACATTCAGATCTGGCAAGAGAGCTTTCTTACTTCAATTATATAATTCTAGCATACAATTAAAACTCTCTAATTGAACTAAACTCTTCAATTTAATTATTGAATTGGAAAGCCCTTTGACTCAAAGAGCTATAGAATGCCATTAGGGAACTCTCTTATTGAATTTAGAACTATTCAATTCAATTATTGTATAAAAGAGATATTTAATTGAATTAAGAGCTCTGCAATTCAATATTGAATTGGAGAGCTCTTTAATTCAATTGAAGAGATCTATATTTAAATAAGAGATATCTCTATTTTAATAAGAGAGTTCTCTTATTTAAATATAGATTTTTTTCAATTGAATTTGATCCTTGAATAAATTAAAGACCTCAACAATTTAAATTAAAATTTGTTGTCTCTCTGATTTTATTAGAGATGTTTCTAACATATTTGGAGAGTTCTACAACTTAATAAGATAAAAGGTACACCAGGTACAGTATAATATAATCCACAACAAGTCGACAATGGATTCCTCCTCCACTAGTTTCACTCCAATCAAGTTTAACTAAAAAACATAAATAACTTGGGAAATCTGCTTGAATATTACCTGAAACCCTTGTCACAATCATTTCAAAGAAAATTAGAGGCTCAGTGGGCTGAGCCTGTGTCGCTCACCTTTCATTCTGCTTTGAGGAAACTTAATACAGAACCTTCCATAGGTGCTTCCCATCAAATATCGGTTCATTTTGGCAAACCAGTTTCATTGCTGCCAAATTTGGTCCAAATCAGTTCAGTGGTTTCAAAGAAGAAGAAGAAAGTATGAAAAGTTTACAGACGCGGACGACGCAGACGGACGCAAAGTGATGACAAAAGCTCACATGACCCTTTGGGTCAGGTGAGCTAAAAATCAGCCAATCAGAAACAAGAATCGCCTGTGGTGGCCATATTTGTTAATGGATCGGGACAGAATGAACAATCTGTATAGAGGACCTTCTATAGATGCTTCCTACCAAGTTTCGGATCATTAGGCCAAGCGGTTTCAGAGAAGATTTTTAGAAATCGACCAATCAGAAACAAGAATTGCCTGTGGCGACCATGTTTATTAATGGATCGGGACGAAATGAGTAATCGTTATAGAAGACCTCCCATAGATGCATCCTACAAAGTGTCGGTACATTTGGCCAAGCAGTTTCAGAGGAGAAGATTTTAAAAAATAGGCCAATCAGAAACCAGAATTGCCTGTGGTGGCCATGTTTGTTAACAGATCAGAACGAAATGAGCAATCATAACAGAAGACTTTCCATAGATGCTTCCTACCAAGTTTCGGTACATTTGGCCAAACGTTTCAGAGGAGAAGAATTTTTAAAATCAGCCAATCAGAAACAAGAATCGCCTGTGGTGGCCATGTTTAGTAATGGATCGGGACGGAATGATCAATATTTATAGAGGACCTTCCATAGATGCTTCCTACCAAGGTTCGGTTCATTTGGCCAAGTGGTTACAGAAGAGAAGAATTTTTAAATCAGCCAATCATAAACAAGAGTTGCCTGTGGTGGCCACGTTTGTTAACGGATCGGGACGAAATGAGCAATCTCTATAAAGGGCCTTCCATAGATGCTTCCTACCAGGTTTCAGTTCATTTGGCTGAGGGTTTTAGAGGCATATTTATCTGTAATTCAATTGAGAGATAACTGCATTTTACTAATATCTATATTTAAATTAGAGTTATCTCCCTTTCCACAGAAGAAAGATTTTTTAGAAAGCATACAATCATAAACATGAATTGCCTGTGGCGGCCATGTTTGTTAATGGATCGGGACGAAATTAGCAATCTTTATAGAGGACCTTCCATAGATGCTTCCTATCAAGTTTCAGTTCATTTGGCCCAGTGGTTTCAGAGAAGATTTTTTAAAATAGGCCAATCAGAAACAAGAATTGTCTGTGGTGGCCATGTTTGTTAATGGATCGGGACGAAAAGAGCTATCATTATAGTAACCCGAATAATCCAGTCGTTATATTACGCTTTGCTACATTAACGCCTTTCTCGATAAAACGCGTCAACCGGAAGTTTCAAATCAGCATGCATTCTGGGTATAAACTGCTGGTGACTTTTGGCGCTAAAAAAAGGAGGAGCTTAGGAAATGTTTGTAAACATAGGTCAATGGTATCCTTATTTTCAATAATGGATTTGATAGCAGTGATTTGTTTTTCTTTAAATGTAGTCATATTTTGATTCAATCTCACTAACTGCAGTGTCGATCTCCATTTCTTGTTGTTTGTAAACATTACCAGAAATTGAAAGAACTGCCTTGCGCATGCTCGGCAAATAATCATTGCTGATTGGCTCTCTCTTTCAGAGAGCAGCTGACGCGTTTTTATCACAAGGGGAGTTCAAGCCCTCGAGTAGTGATAGCATATAGAGGGCGCTGAATTATTCGCGTTATCAGTATAGAGGACCTTCCATAGATGCTTCCTACCAAGTTTCAGTTCATTTGGCGGAGGGGTTTCAGAGGAGAAGATTAAAATGCGAAAAGTTAACGGACGCCAAGTGATGGCAAAAGCTCACATTGCCTTTGGCAAGGTGAGCTAAAAAAAACAGATTCAAAATTAGATGTAAAAATGATTTATCTTCCAAATGCCCTTTCATTGAACAAATATAACATTTTCTTTATTGACTCATAATTAACTAATAAAATGAGCATTTTGCAAAAAAAAAAAAAAAAAAATATTCTATAAAATTGGATGAAAAATAAGAATGTTCAAATTTTGGAATTTGGGATTTTTTTTGGCACCTTTTGGTTTGAGTTTATCTTGGAAACAGTAATAGATGTAGGAAACAAGGCAACACACTACAACAAGGTCTCAACATGGCCAATATAAAGAAAAAATGCATCACAATTAGATGCAAAATAAAAATCCTGTATGCCAGCACCTTTCAAAGACCAAATACAAAATGTATGTGAATTTTCAGAATTTGGACCCCTTTTTCAAAATAAAACAAGTAATTTTATTTACTGATTCAAAAATAACTCATAATGATGAACATTAAAATTGAATGAAAATATAAAAATGTTCAAATTTTGGAATTTAGTACTATAGTGAATGCATTTGAGCACTTTTGGCCGAGTTTATCTTGGAAACCCAAATAGGCGAAATTAAGGAATCTTATACCTGTTTTCAAAATAAAATAGATAATTCAACAAAAACAGACAAACAATTAATGCTCCAGACAAAAAAAACCCAGAAAGCACCTGTTTAGCACCTATGATCTCATGTTTTGGAACAGGTAAAGCTACAATAACAACCAGTCTTTTGTGATAGAGATCACTGTGTTAAAATTTCATTTTGATATGTCAACTAGAGCAAAAATTATTGCATAGAAACCAAATGGATGGGGTTAGGATTATGGTGTTTAATGCCACTTTTAACAATATTTCAGTTATATCGTGGCAGTCTGTTTTATTAGTGGAGGAAACCAGAGCAACGACAATGATAGACCAATAATACGGCCAAAATAAATTTGTGGTGGTATAATACATCTATTATTTTACCTTTTGGTCAAAGATCAAGGTCAAGGTCACAGTGATCTCATTCTTATATGTGATACTTTGCCATGCATGATCTTGCATACACAAATATGAAGGCACAAGGCCTTAAATCAAAAATGTTGCGCCTCATAGCGGGTTGTATTAGAAGAAGAACCAGAAGAGAATTGACAGAGGCGTGTTCTTATTGTTGTGATTGGATATATTGTTGACCATGTTTTAAGGGGCCGTCATGGTCGTGATCATATGGTAGTTGGATTTACAACTACTTGTGCAATCAGTGCCTATCACCACTTAAGTTGTGAGATTGAACCCTGTTCATGGTAAGGTGTACTTGATACAACATAATGTGATAAAGTTTGTCAGTCACTCGCGACAGGTCGGTGGTTATCTCCAGGTACTTCGGTTTCCTGAACCAATAAAACTGACCATCACGATATAACACCATAAACCATAAACCACAATCACTTTGTGAAAATTACTAGTGTAGATATTGGCAACATTCCATCAAAAAGTAAGGTCTAACAGTAGCACAAAATAACGAGAAAACAAATAGATCTGAACAGGACACAGTTGTATTAAAATTTTAATTATATACATCAATAACAAAAACTTACGATTTTTCATAATTAAAATTCATGATCAATTTATGTAATATATCGATAGGTGTTATATTTGGTGTACAATCAGCTTATCTCCCCTTTAATTACTCTGAGATAACATTCATTGACCGATATGTCTTATGTGTATGACTTCTTACTATATATAACCACCTTGATCAAAAGAAGTCAGTTTGACTTTTAACATAATGATTTGGGTAGTAAATATAAAAGATATTTATGATTGATAATTGTTAATGTGTTAAAATACAAATTTGATAAATACCACCAATAGTTCTATTAGATTGGTACTTGACCTTTCAACTCTTATATGTGCATTTTCTGAGTTGTACCTAAACTCTGTTAGTTTAAATTTCATAATAAATCACTACAATGGAGAGTAAACTATTCAAAGAAATTATGAAAACTTTTATTGCAATGCAAACTTCAATTGATAATTAGACTTCAAAGAAATATTTGTAAATATTGTTGAAAGTGGCAACCACACCATGATCAAAGAAACATTCTTTGGAAAGCAATATACAATATATAGTGCCGAACCATGAATAAACCAGAAAAATCTTTAATCAAACTTGAAATAAAGTCTTGAAGTAGAAAATCCTGATTAATCCAAATTGTATAAATCAAATATCTGTCTATTACGAACACAACTGGTCCTAATGAGATTCAGTTTAGACAGATTTCACTGTTATAAAGGACAGAAGACAATATTATAATGGTATAATGTCTTATTACAAAGACTCACATTAAATAAGTTAATTACACATTGGATTTCATTCTTACAAAAAATGATCACCATGTTAAAGTAGGGGCTCACACAACCCTTTTTGTATTGCTCACCTGCTTAAATAATTTATTCTATACTCTCTACTGTAGTAAATGTTTAAATGTTTAAGTATCATATATCATAATGATTCTTTAGGACAATTATATATTGATTCTAAATTTTTTAGGATTCTTTGTTAATTCCCCAATTATCCTCCATTTGTATAAGGAATATCCTCATCCATGCTAAGCTTCTGTCCATGTGTCTACACGTTCTACAAGAGTTAATAATGATGTATAATAGAGAATGGACGACAAGCAATGGACATCATAAAAAATACAAAAATATATCTTGTAGTTATTCCATCTCATTTTGTTGTTGCATATTTAATTTCATCAAAAGCTTTTCTAGCTTTTCTAAGTTCTTCATTCATTGTCAGTAATTCTTTCACTCTGGAATACTTTTTAGGATCCTTTCTGATTAGAAATATAATGTCTTCTACATTTATTCTTCCTGGTCTGCCTACTTCCATAGCTTTTTTTGTCTAAAATTAGAAAACATTGCAAATTACAGGCATGTAAAACTGTAGAGGAATTTACACATAGACTTTAAATACATGGCCTTTTTTTCTAAAATTAGAAAACATTGCAAACAAGATGTTGCACGCTAAGTCGTGCTAAGAATACCCCCAATCGTTCATTTGTAAGTCGCACGGTAAACAGGAAGTAGATGTGCGGTAAACCTGGAAAGGGGAGACACGGTACAAGTCACCATGCCAAAGCCATATATCAAATATAAAATCATTTCTTCCAGTAGAAGCTGAGATAACTGTTACGAAAGTTTTCATTACGGCAAACATGAAAAATTCTAAGTCACACGGTAATGCCAAAATCATGTATCAAAAATAAAATCATTTCTTCCAGTAGCAGCTGAGACATCTTTAAGGAAAGTGTGAACGAACGGACGGACAAGGTGATTGCAATATAGCCCCCTCTCTACGAGTGGGGGTATAATTACAGGCATGTAAAACTGTAAAGAGGAATTTGAACATAGATGTTTAATGCATTTTAACACAATTATGCAAATTAACAGTCAGCTGCTTACAGTGTAGCTTTCACTATTAGACCATTCTCTTTCTTCTCGTTATAATTATAATATATTTTATTATTTTTATCTGTTAGCCTTCTTTTTTATACAAAATCTACAAATGCTTCACTTTTATTGAATTATAAAGCCAATAGTTCTACATTACATGCATATAATTTTGCAATTGATGTTATTAAAAATAGAGAGGGTATTATTATTGTTGTTCAACTCTTTTAGAGCAATTTTTCAGCTACATCACGGTGAGAACAAGTTAAATTCAATGAGATGATGATGTCCACTTTGTACATGACCAACACACATGGTTGGATTTTTATAAGTGCTAGCTCACTTAAAAAACAGTCCGCGGGTAAATATGTCACTGCTCTCGGACACATTATCTTGATTCCGAACCAACCAGTGTTTGATCTTACTCCTTGTAATGCTGCATTCTTTGGGGAAAAGCAACAAATACCGATTTTATAGTCTTTGGTTTGATTCAACCGGTGCTCTAACCCATGATCTACTGCACTCCCAATGGGCATGCTAACCATTACACCACAAATGCGATTATATTAAAAATAGATAAACCTCTTTAAAGGATACAAGCAGAGCCAAATTTTCCTATAGATTACAGCCTAGGGCCCATGAAGCTTGATTTTCAAATATATTTTTTTGTTTGGAAAAATGAGTATAATATTTTGTTTTGCTGCATAATTCATTTAACTTTAAAATATTAACATTTCAACTAATAAAGAGAATGCCAAGGAGTCTGAAAGCCTAATTTAAAACAAAAATGTCATTAGCCTAGGGGCCTAAAAAGGTCATAATCCGGCCCTGGATACAAGGAAGTAAGAACAAGCTATAAATAGTATCGTACATGTACATACCATTTCTGTTAGGTATTCTATGATCAGATCTTCTAAGATATCGACAGATTCTGTATACGGATTCCTGTCATCACCAAATCCATACATCATACATCTTACTGAAAAAATATTTTATTTACTAGAAAAACTTTTATCTCAATATCAAATTTTATAAACTGTAAAGACAACATAATTTTTTCATGGAGTGTTAAAATTTGTATATGTTTTTGAAACTGATTTAACATCTTTTGTCTGGCCACATTAATGAACCTATAAAACAGCCTTTCCATGTCCATAACTTACTAAATGAAAGTTTTATACACAGAGTACCCCAATTCTCTAAGGGTCTGCTGTGGTTGTGATCATACAGTAGTTGGATTTACAACAACCTATGCAATCAGTGCCTATGATATCACCACTGAAGTTGTGAGTTTGAATCCCGCTCATGGCCTCATTATTCGATACAACATTATGTGATAATGTTTGTCAGTGAGTTGCTGCATAGGGATTGATTTTTCTGGGTACCCTGTCTTCCTCCACCAATAAAACTGAAATATTGTTGAAAGTGGCATGAAACACCAAAACCCTAACCTCTAACCCTCCATAACTTATAAAGTGTAAGTGTTTATATATTGAAAAGAATCCCCCCTGTTTAAAATGTAAAAATATGTAATTTATGTATCATATACAATGTACAATGAACACAGAGTACCCAAGTCTTAAGAGATTTTCACATAAAGGAAGAATCACTTGATAACAAGCACCAAGGTATAACAATTTTCTCACTATTGTGAACGTAATAAGGACCTGAAATTCTTGTTATGGCTCGTCGAGCAAATTTGTTGTGGTCTTTTTTTATGTTCAGTGAGAGGAGATTGTTCGTTTCGTTAATATTGGTGGAATTGTTGACCATCATTGTTTTAATTTAATTTTCTTTTCATAATTTATTGTCATTTTGAGCCAAAATTTCCCATGAATTGTTTTACATGATATCCAATTTCCACCCTTTTATTACATGTTCCTCAGGAGCTAGCTGCAATACTAGGTACGGGTGGTAGTGTAGTTAAGACTGTTGTCTTCTGACAAAGCCTAACACAACTGACATAGATTTGCCCACCAATACACAAGTCATAAGTTTTTCAGGCACTTACTCAAAGTAGGGGGATTCACCAGTGACCACTCAGTTCATTGACATTTTCTACCCCCAATAAGTCTGGTGGTCACTATATGGCTGAAAAATTGTTGAAATTGACAATAAATAACACTGGTATAACATTAATGGTGTTTATTGTCAATTTAAACAAATTTTCAGCTATGTTGTGACTACCAGCTATATTCTAAAACAAAAACAAGTCCTCTACTTGTATAGATACAATGCTTACCAGTCAATATTGTCGATTAACATTCGGTCCACAACCAATGAAATGAAATGTGTAGTAACTGTATACATGTATATTTATTATGGAATTTTTATTTCTGACACCAACTTTTATAGAAAAGTTAAATTTACCTTAAAGATGCAAAAATAGACAATGTGACCCTGTAATTTTCCAAAGAAATCTTTAAAAAATTAATGATTTTTCATGCAAAATAATAATCTGATTTTTGCTTTATGCAAAAAAAATATCTGGCTCAGGGGGGAACACATAGTTCTAATAATAAAACCCTAAATGCTCGCTTACTCGCAAGGGTTTTAACGGGATGCCATTACAGGTAATGGAGCAGCCGCAGAGATTTTTTGTGCTCACTTACAGAGTTTCTGATGCCTGCATTTATCAATAATAAGACATAACCTTTCCTTTTGACCACTATTATAACAAGTTTTTATTACCTACCAGTATTTTAGAATGTAATTCCCACAAAATAAAAATTTGTTTACCAACTACATTTTGAATTTCGTCATTTGAGGTCATTTTCCGGTCAAAGACTCACTTTGGTATTTTTTGGATGCCATATTTGGCGATTGAGGCGTGAATGTTTACATCAGCTGTATAGTAAATATACTAAATATCGTAGTAGAAATACCATATTTAGAAAAGCTCCGCCTTCCGTAGTTTCCGGTTATGGCGAACGATAGATAAATTTGAACAAGTTTGTTGTTACTTTTGAAAAACATACATTTTCAGCCAAACCGATTTAACAAGGACTGGGATCATCAGTAATAGTTATAATGAAATGTTTGAAGCGTAAATACAGTAGTGAATTTTTACATTCAACTGCAATATATTTTTTTGCTCCATTGTCACGAATGGGACCCCTTTGTAGCTCCGCCGAGACACAAGTTTGTCACAGGAGCTACATTATTGCAGCTAGGGAACACATAGCCCCATAAAAGTTAAATTGGCAGTTCTTTTTTTTAAGATTCAGTCAAATGCTATGCCTTACATTCTTTAGAAAATATTTTCTTCCTCTTTTCCAATGGAATGTCTTCTTCTGCATCTTCATCATCATACTGTGAAAAAAAAAATGTGTAGAGTGTAGACTTTTATGTATTTATTACCTCTATATTTTTTTATGAATAATTTATATATAAGGCATCATGTAGTTGTTTTCTAATATCTGCAAAATATTCTGATTTTGATAGTTGACCACCTCCTGTTTTTATCCAACAGGATTATACAATATTCCTATGGAAGGTCGGCATGCTTTTTGATTACAGTTTGAACATAACGTAAGTCTATGGTATCTTTCTTTTTCTATAAGTAATGTATGAGCACTAATTCTCAATTTAGTAAGGTTTCACAATTGATTTTGGCAAATTCTTATTTAAATAAGGTTGAATCTTAAATTCTTCAAAACATTTAGAAAATGTTGGTAGTTTTGAATCGGTTTCTGGTTTCATATAAATTTTCAATTGATCTTTTATGAATTTTTCATAATGGTTTGTTATAAATTTGGGGATTTCCTTTACTGAAAAATTTGTAAGGTTAATATTCAACTATTTGCGGAATTAGATATAAATGAATATCAAGACTTTTGTCCACTGTTAAAAAGACCTTTATCCACTTCAAAGGCTTCTTTTACTAATCTAGTAGATGGAAGTTCTTTTAATCTGGAGTAATATTTGAATGTTAATGAAGTTATAAAGCTTATTATTGGTAATCTTCCTACATTTTGTAGTTCACATTAGATGCAAAATTAGAAGGTTTTTGTGAGCACCAGGTAAATATTTACCAAAACGATTTTGAATTTTCTCAAAAGTAAGATTGTCACTTTTTAGTTCTTTTACACACAGGCACTTGGGTACACTCTGTGATTTTCGTTATTTCATTAAAATTAAATATTTTCCCTTTTAGTGCCTCTATTCTAACCTTCTCTATGCTGAATCACCTAATTTTGACGTATTTTACACATTTTGATACAACTCATTTTTTTCTATATACATGTACTATAATATCAATAGTATATAGAAAAAAAATGGGTTGTATCAAAATTTGTAAAATACGTCAAAATTAGGTGATTCTGCATAGAGAAGGTTAGACTAGAGGCATAAAAGGGAAAATATTTAATTTTAATGAAATAACGAAAATCACAGAGTGTACCAGAGTGCCTGTGTATACAATCTATTTTTTTTCTATATACTATAATATCAACATATTATAGTATATAGAAAAAAAATGGGTTGTATCAAAATGTGTAAAATACGTAAAAATTAGGTGATTCTGCATAGAGAAGGTTAGAATAGAGGCACTAAAAGGAAAATATTTAATTTTAATGAAATAACGAAAATCACAGAGTGTACCCGAGTGCCTGTGCTTTTATAGTGAAATCACTTATCTAAATTTCAGATCTGTATGTTACAATTGGCCTAATGAGTGTCGAATAATTTCAATTTCATACTCGAAAAGTCTAAAATTTTCGATTTCACACTGAAAGTTGCTTTTAAAGCTTTATTACATAGCTGATCTGCTGCATGTTTTAGATTTCCATTATGTGTTAAAATAACACCCAGGTATTTATATGTTTCTACTTCAATCTTTTAATCATTTACAAAGATATAAAAAACAGATTTTCCTTGAAGAAAAATCATTTCACTACGCAAATTAGTAGGCGATTTGTTACCTATCAACATTTTGGCAGGGGAAATAGCGGTTGAAGTGACAGGGGTAGTAGGAGTGAGTCCGGCCTTGTGGTATTTTAGGTACATAGCGAGCATATTTTTGACTCTACACAAGCACCTGTGGTTCAACTAGAAAACCATCATAAAAAAAAAACTGACGAGCAAATTCTTCTACAATATAAGAGGCCACCTTCAACTAACTGAAGATTCCGCCAATTACGTTGGGTACTGCACTCTGCACTCTAAAGAAATTACAAATTTACTTTAGAAAATGATTTTTTTTTTTTATTTACTTTGAAGATAAAACTATATACAAGAGATTTGATGACTAGTGATTAATGAGTGAGACAGCTGATCTGAATGACTCAGCTGAGTCACTCTTCACAGTGCTGATGGGGAGGCAGTTCCAGTTTCGTATAGTTCTCGGAAAGAATTATTGCTGTCTGAGGTGTAATCGTGTTGGTGGTATTTGGTATATGAGAGTGAGTGCATGTTCCGGGAAAGTCTTGGTGGTCAGTGGTATGAGTTTGTCAGTTTTTGGGATAGCTACTAGTTCATGTGAGATCTTATATATCATGACTAGTCGTGCATCTGTTCTTCGATCTGCTAGGCTTCGCCAATTTAGATGTTCTAGCATGTTACTAACACTAGAGGTGCTATGGTAGCGGTTAGTAGTATATTCTATCTATATATCTACAGGATACTTCTAAACTTCAATGTGTTGAAGACTTTTTAGAAGGCATGCTAGGGAAACAAAAATTTGAATAACATAACATATATATACATTTACGAATAAATATTTTTTGATTTTTTTTTTATCAGATAAAAACAACATAATATCACAGGCGCTTGTGTCGAGTCAACAATATGCTCGCTATGTACCTAAATATTTTAGGTACTGAAACATCGTAGGAGACACAGAGATTTCGACAGTACTTTTAATAATGGCTAACATAAAAACAATAACAATAATGACGTAGGAACGAAACGTAATAGTCAGTGTGCGATTGTGTGCATGGTGAGTTCCCGGAATAACGCGAATATTACATTCCTCCTTAACTTTGAACAAAGATTAGAAAATAAATAAAAGAAAATGAAAGGTGTAAGATATGTGTTATGTTATTTGTGATTACACAGTCTCTAGTATTATCACTGATTAAAAGTCTCTGGTAGTCTCACATTACATAGTCATTTAAATGTTTCGGCATTTTACGTTCTCTTCGAGGTCTATCATTAAGTGTTTGTCTATTATCACATAGATGATAGTCCTTGATTTTGCACACAGTTTCTCGTTTGCTTGTATTCTGTTCTTCTTAACAGACCCTCTCTCCAGTCCGCCCCCTCCCGCGCCTGTCTTGCGGGGGGCCCATAATCTTCATCCTCTGCCCCCTCCCACGCCTGTCTTGCGGGGGCCCATTTTCATCATCTTCTTGTACGAGTGCGTTGGCTAGTTTAAACTTGCTAGCATCTCTGTGTATCTCTCTCCCATCTGACACTCTTCTAGCTCCGACAGTTGATCCATTTATTACGAATATATTGTAGAATGCTGGTTCATATGCTGTTGACCATTTGTTTCTCTTATTTTGTTCTAACAGTACGTAATCTCCAATTTTAAAGTCATGTTTTCTAGTGTTCCTGTTCTCAGCTTTGTGTTTGATTTTCTCCTTGTAACATCTGTCTCTCTCATTTATTTCCTTATCCTTGGTTATTTCTCTGTCATTGTGTTTCCTCTGTATGTATCCGAGTTTTGTGCGAACTTGTCTTTTCATAAGTGCTTCGTAAGGTGATATGCCTGTAGCGGGATGTGGTGTGGAACGATACCCTTTAAGCATTTCCTGTATGGCTGTTGCACTATCCTTATTTTGTAAATTTGCATTTTGTTAAGTACTTTCATGAATGCCTCGGCTTCTCCATTTGCTCTTGGATGTAATGGTGTAATCTTATGATGTTCAAAACCTTCTTCTATGGCAAAGTTTGCAAAATCTATGGAATTGAACGGTGGTCCATTATCACTTTCTAACCTCCTTGGTATGCCATGTGTTGTGAAAATCTTCTTAAGTTTCTCCTTTGTTTGTTTACATGCTGTTGTGTGTAGTTTTTCCACCTCGGGATATCTTGTTCTTTTGTCTATTACTACTAGGTTGTAGTGGCCATCCGGATACGGTCCTCCAAAGTCTACAGAGACGACCTCCCACGGGTTTTCTGGTATTTCTGTCATTTTCAAGGGTTCCTGTCTTTGCTGTTTTGTTGTTACTTGACATTTGAAAAATTGTTTGATCATCTCTTCAACCATATAATTCATTGTTGGGAACCAGTATTTCTCTCTCAACATCTGCTTAGTTTTAGTCATTCCAAGGTGACCCATGTTGTGTGCAGCTTTGATCAATCTATCTTGTAACGTTCTCGGAACAATAATTTGGTTCAGTCTGAATACGAGTCCCTCTGCTACATAAAGTTCATTTCTGATGTGGTAATATGGTGAAATATCCTTGTCTTTCTTACTCCTTTCCCAATCACTTTTCAATATACACTCTTTAATTTTAGCAATTGTTCATCTTTGTTTGTTTCTTCTTGTAGTCGTTCTAGTGCAACAGCATGTTCATTATGAATGACAGCTTTGATCACCCTTTCCGTTCCATCATTTTCTTTTTCAGGTAATGGGTGTCTCGATAAAAAGTCTAAAGGATCAGCTTCATCTTTCTCTGGTTCATAAAATATTTCAAAATCAACATCCTGCATGTCCATAACCCATTTTTCTATGCGTGGAGGTAACTTAATGTTTGTTTTGTTGAACATTGGTATGAGGGGTTTGTGTGCTGTAATAATCTTGAATTTTGGAGCTCCCAGAAGATAAATTCTGAATCTGTTCTTCGCCCATCGGATCGACAATGCGTCTTTCTCAGTTTGGCTATATCTTTTTTCTGTATCTGACATTGTACGACTGATGGAATGTACTGGTTGCAATCCTTTGTCAGTTTGCTGGAATAAGCCGGCAGATAATCCTTCATTGAAACTTGCTTCATAACGTAGCACTATTGGTCGTGTCGGGCTGAAAAATGCCATCGTACTCTCATTTGTAATACTGTCCTTAAGCTTTTCGAATGCTAAATTCTCTTCACGTCCCCATTTGAACTGAGTGTCCTTGTGTGTTAAATTCCTGAGCGGTGCTGTAAGCAATGCATATCTTGGTATGAATTTCGATAGATACCCAATCATTCCTAGGAAACTCCTTACTGCTTCTTTCGATTCTGGTGCTTTTGCCTCTTTCACAGCTTTTACTTTCTCATGCGTTGGTTTTAATCCATCTTTTGTAAATTTGTAACCATAAAATTCTAATTCATCTACTCCGAATTCGCACTTCTCTCTGTTAAGTGTTATTCCAAAATCTTTTGCCCTTTTCAACACTTCTCTCAGTGTGTTATTGTGTTCCTCTATGTTCCCTCCGCCGATAAGAATATCATCTCTTTGATTCAAACAGTTTGGTATGTCTCCAAATATCCTGTACATTTGTTCATCAAATAAGTCCTGTGAACACTTAGCTCCAAAAACTAGTCTCCTTGGTCTCATGTTGCCCCATGGTGTGCTGAAAGTCGCAACTGCTCGTGATTCCAAATCTAACATCAGCTGATGATATCCTTGTCTGAGATCCATCTTTGAAAATACTTTGCATTTGTGAAATTTGTATATGAAATCTTCTACGACTGGGCTCTGAGTTATTCTGTTTCTTTCCATAGACTTATTTGCTATTCTCATATCTATACATGCTCTTATCATATGTGATTCTAATTTGTCTTGGTTTACTTTGCTGAACTTTGGTTTTGGTACAACAACTAACGGAGAACAACACTGTACAGGTGTTCCTGGTGGCTGCTTTCACTCCTTCTTCTAACCATTGCTTTAGTGGTTTTTGCAAATAATATGGTACCTGTCTTGGTTTCTGGGCAACAGGTGCAACTCCTGGTTTCATGTTGAATTTCACATACAATTCACTGTCATTCTTATTGTCTCTTATTTTTCCAATGCCTTCAAAAACGCTTCCAAATTCATCCGAGATTTCGGTCATTTCTGTTTTTCTCTTTTCTGTCACTTGATTCACATCCAATTTCATACTCTTATTTGTTACTCTAAGGTCATTGTGTTTCGCAAATGAGCCATCAGGTCTTATCTGCATCATTCCTAATTTCTGAAGAGTGCTAAGTTCTACCTTACTTTTTTCTAATTTGAGTTTATTTCCTGATAACTTCCTTAGATTGGTAAAGTGAAATTCATCCATGATGTTTACATCTGCACCACTATCTGGTTCTACTTTCATCTCAACATCTCCTAAGTGAATTTTCACAGTCTTTTGAGTATCACTTTGTCGACTTACTGCCTTCACTTTTCCAATTTTTGCTATATGCTTTATCGAACCTTCAAAATAATCATTTTCATCACTGCAATCATATTGATCAGAATCCTCACTGAAGTTGTTTTCAACAGTTTTTCTCACATTCCTTCTATTTTCCCTTGGAATCATACCTCTTTTATTTTGTTGATTATCCTGTTTGTTTCCTGTTCTACACATTGATGCAAAATGGTTCTTTTTCCCACACGATCTACAGTCTTTCCCATACGCTGGACATCCTCTTCCTTCATGATGGAATCCACAATAGCTACATGCAGCGTTTGA
>MJUT01013235.1:602673-623693 GCA_002080005.1 Gigantidas platifrons
TCCATCCAAGATTGCCGCAGTCAGCGGACATAGTTTTAACATAGGACCCTATGGGAAAATTGTTTAAAAGTCTTCCTTCTGAAACCAGTCGGCCAATTTAAAGCAAATATGGCATGGATGGTCCTTGGGTAGTATACTTTTAAAATTGTGTCTGGTGACTACTACCTCCATCCAAGATGGCTGCCATGAGCAGACATAGTTTTAACATAGAACCCTATGGGATTTGAATAGTAACTTAGATGTATTCGGCATGCAGACATTCTTAAGAGGACTTAGTTATGTCAGGTGAGCGATACAGGCTCATGTGAGCCTCTAGTTCAAAGTAGAGAAGATTTTACCTTCATAAATTTCACACCAACATTTTGTTTGACATTTTGTGTACTGATACTATATGGTGAGATTTTGTCACTTAGTGAGAACAACTCGATGACTAGTGATGTTTCAAAAGGAAGAACTACATGTGTATAATCTGTAGCAGAACTTTTACTTCTGTATTTCATTCATTTCTGATGACATACTACATTGAAGGCTTTGGAGTAAGTGATTGTTGTTTAACTCAGCAATTTTTCAGCTATATCATGGCAAGAACAAGTTAATTTTCAATGAAATGATGATGAGGTCCCCTTTGTACTAGACCAACGCTTAGCACACTGAAACAACAATCCTCGGATAGACATGTCGCTCCACTCCGACACATTATCCTAAGTCTTGAGTCGACCAACCTTTGACCCTTAATGGAGCGTGCTTAGCGATGAAGCAACAAATACCAATTTTATAGTCTTTGGTTTGACCCGATCTGGGTTCAAACCCATGATCTACCACACTTGAGGCTAATGCATACCATTACACCACCGATGCAGTATCTCTGACTAATGATGTTTCAAAAGGAGAACTACATGTTTAAAATTTGTCGTAGAAATTTTGCATCTGTATTTCATTTATTTCTGATTTTCAGGCTTTGGGAGACAAATTATAATGAACAACAATTTACCATATTAAAATTTTAATATTTACAATAATGGAATGTATCACAGTGAATAACATTTGTAGATAAGAAACATTCAAATATACAAAAAATGTACTTAAATAATTATTCTAAAAGTCATCGTATATGTCCCAATTAAATCTAACAGTACACATGTACTTATCAAATGATGGAATAAACATCTTCAGATACATCAGCACTGTCTTAAATATTATTCTTTTTTAAATTTTGAAGAAAAAAAATCATGTATAATATTATTCCAAATATTTGAAATTATTATTGCAAACATTTGGAATAATTATTTCAAATAATTGGAATAAACATTTCAAATATTTGGAATAATGATTTTTAAAATTTGGATTAATTATTTCAAATATTGGAATAAAATTGGATTTTCATTTCTAAAACACCCATGTTTGAGTCAACATTGCATCACATATAAACTATCACTGTAATAATGCTCTCTTTATTAAGTCCTTTCTCTCTGGTGAAAGCGACGTAGGGAATTCAATTTCAAACTCAATAACTAAATCTCCTTTCTTTGATGGGTCTTGTGATATTGGCATACCCTCTCCTGGTACATTTTTTGTGTATCCTGGCCTAAAAAAAACAAATTTTAAATTTAGTACACTATAACGCATGATTAAAATTTTAACATTCTGTCAAGTTATAAAAATAAATGTAGAAGTGTATATTAGTAAGGACTAGTTTCAGAGGTATATGATGAAGGTTAGTCAACTCATGAGATGTAATGAATAATGTCATCATTTCTGGTGTAAAAATAAGTTCTGAGTTTTACTTAACGATATATGTGTTCACATTTTAGAACCAAAATTCCAATTCCAAAATCGTGTACTGGACTTTTTAAAAACTATACTCTTATAACCAGATTTGATCATCTCAATCACATCTTGGTGTAATCTAAATGATATATAAGGTACTTACTTAATGATATCATTGATAGGTATATTTAAAATTCTGTCGTCCAGCGTTACAATTTCTACTGTGCAGTTTGTAAGAGCTTTTCCGAGGGGAACTTTGGCAGTGTGTACTAGATTGATGCCATTGCGTCTAAATCTAGGATGTGGTTTGTCTTTTAAGATGAACACAATGTCAGCTACAAAGATATGATGATATTTGACAATTATAAGACAAAATTTAAATGTATGCATTTACATTGCTATGCTTAATATAACCCTGCTCAAACATTAATGTTTTATTATGACTAGAGTTTCTCATTTAAAAAAAGAACAGATTATGCCCATAGAAAGAAGTAAATACGTTTGTACAGCTAGTAAAATAACAATAATTTTGTTCCCCAAAGGCTTTTCTGATATTTATTTAAGGATATCTGATGGAATTATTTATTATATATACCAGTACAATGTATTAATTTGTTTAGCATGTGTATGCAAATTTAGCTTTGCACCACTTTACCTGGTATGTTGTTTGGTCCCTGATCTCCCTCCTCTGTAAATGTTATTCTGGTTCCTGGTTTCCACCCTTGTTTCACTGTGATGGTTAAAATTTTATCTCTTACACTGGATGTATGTCCGTCTTCATTCATTACCTATTTGGGTAAGAAAAAGCAAGTCAGTATTAAATTGCCAATATGTATTTAAAAAAGACCTTTTTCCAACAATGTTCCTAATATAGTAATATAATGTGATAATGTACTTGAAGTGTTTAAAATGTATTATAGATATCAATATAGCAGGATAAAACTTAATCTTAAAAGTCAATGGCCAAATTTGTGGAAAATCTGTAAAAAAAAAATGCAATTTGCAATTCATAGATTATGTTATGGATATTTGTTGTCATGTGATATAAAGAACTTAAAGCATAAAATAAAAATAAGCAAGTTAAAATCTGATTTTGATCCTGTTGTGTTCAATCAGTTCAAACTTTAAATAAATAAAAACTGTCTATACATTCCAAATACAAGAAGCAGTTTTCAAATGAGCTTAAAGTTAGAAACATGTGATAAAGTTTGTCAGTGACTTACGACAGGTCGGTGGTTTTCTCCGGTCACTCCAGTTTCCTCCACAAATAAAACTGACCTCCACGACATAACTTAAATATTGTTTAAAGTGATGCTAAACACCATAAACCAAACCTAAACCATTCAAATTAGAGTTAGAAAGATTTTAATACTTCTTACCCTTCTGGAGATTTTCATCTTTTTCGTACAACCATGAAATACTTCTTCTAATGATAGGTAAAGTTCCCTTTCAATAGGTGAGTCTTGTTTTTTGTGTCCTCGTCCTTGTAAACCACCAAATCCCATACTCAAATCACCATCAACTCTGTCGTAAAATTCTAAAACAAAAGAAATGTACAGGTCAAATGTAATCAATATTGCTCTTTATTCAAACTTAAAATCTGATTCCTATTTTCTTAATTTGTGTGCCTAAAAGAACATGTCATCAAGAAATATTTAATTTATTTGTTGTGGGGCTATCGTGGTCGTATGGTAGTTGGATTTACAACTACCTACGCAATCAATGCCTATCACCACTAACATTGTGAGTTCGAATCTCGTTCATAGCAATGTGTACTTGATTCAACATTATGTGATAATGTGGTCTGTGGTTTTCTCCAGGTACTCTGATTTCCTCCACCAATAAAACCGACCACCACGATATATCTGAAATTTTGTTGAAAGTGGCATTAAATACCATAACCCTGTCCTTTATTTTTTGTTCCTTAACATAAATATATGTATATTGATATAAGTTGTGACATTTTAACTAAATATTCATCTTTACCTTGGAATGGATTGTCACCGCCAAAGAATTCTCTGAAAACTTTCTCAGAATTTCCATGGAATGTGTATCCTTGTGTCCATGCTCCAGCCTCTCCACTCCCCTGTGGTACACCATTTTTTAGTCCTTCTTCTCCAAACTGGTCATAAACGGCTCTTTTTCTTGCTGTAATGGAAATTGTTGCAATAAGAGACAGATAACAATTATCTTATCTATTAACTATGTTAAATGATCAACACACTAAAGTCACAAACTTGTGTCTGGTTGGCGGCTTTCTCTGGGTACTCTAGTTTCCTCCAACAATAAAACTGACAGCCACAATATAGCTGAAATATTGTTGAAAGTGACATTAAACATCATAACCCTAACCCTACAGTCACAAATTAGCTAAGCCAATAAGGAGTTGAAATTAGCCTTTAGATTTAGGTTATTGGTGTTTAGCATAACTTTCCACAAATTTATTAGGAGAGGAAAACCTGAAGAGTAATATATAACAATGGGTGAAACTGTCGACCTTGGGTGGACATCTCTAAACCTTAACACTTGAGCTGGGTGTCAGGGTGCTAACCCATACATTGTGTTTGCAGTCTAAAGTCGATGACTTATTTTCCACCCATCCTCTCAGGGGTCATATTTAAGTGATCAATGTCTCTGCATACAAAACACCATGGCTAAATGTACATCAAAAAGTGTCACAAAGTAAAATAACAGCTATGATGTAGAATTACAAAGTCTCTAAACATCGAACACAATATCATTATACAATTTCTTTATTTTGTGAAGACATAAATTTGTCTAACTAAAGATCAATGTGACTGCTACATTATTAATTTTGTTCACGTCCAGTTAATTATTTCAACAAAAATAACATTCTAATTAAAGTAAGTAAATAAACTTCTCCTTTACAATCACATCATTTTCCTAAGTATTTCATTTTTTTGGTCTGTTTGATATTACTTACGATCACTTAAGATATCATATGCCTCAGCACACTGTTTGAATTTGTCTTGTGCATTCTGATCACCGGGATTTCTTTCTGGGTGGAATTTCAATGCTAATTTTCTGTAGCTGAAAATTAAATGGAAAAAACTTAAAATTGCATAATGTGCTAAAGTTATCTGTAAGTTATTTATGGTAAAAAGTGAAATCATTTCACAAATATCAATCATCATTACAGATACTATGAACAGTAAGAGTCTGTTTATGTCAGATTTTATAGGTGTTGAATAACTTTCCAATTATTTGACATCAAGATATGGATTATACCAAAAAAAACGTCACAATATTTGATCAAATGGTAAGAGGGGTGGCCCGGCCAGATCTTCAATTTCCAGAAAACCTTTCTTATAGCTTATAGATAATGAGATTTGATGGGAGATACAGAGCAGAAAATAGCCTCGGGAGTCAAATCTCAATGTCAGAGATTAGATTTTTAAATACATGACAATGTGATTTAGTACATTTCTTACAAGATAATTGTAGGAACCGGTGAAGCAAAGCTACAAAAAATCTGCATGTTGACAGTTTCTTTCAGTGTCCATACATACACTGATACAGTAGCATAGACGTAACATTGTATTGTGGTCTAACAGTAACATCTTGCGACACAAAACTATATGCCATCCCTTGATTCCAATGTCACACCTACTCGTGGTTGTTGTCATATGGAGATGGTTCACGATAGATGTTCCACCCTCCTCACTGAATTTAGTAGTGTTGACTACTATTTTACCTATTTTGTTCCAGTATTGTTGTAAATACTGTTTTAGTGACAGCCGGAACCTTTGAACCGTAATGAAAGCTGGAGGTTTGGCACCGTAAAATCTTATTCAACCGACCGTTTCTTTGGAAATGCCTGTACCAAGTCAGGGTCATTACGGTTTTCACAATTTTCCGGTTGTTGACTGATTTTGTGTTTATTTACTTATGAGTTTTGGAGTTTTGACTTTCCCTAGTTTAGAAGATTGTTCAGAGTTCGGTAATTTTGTTATTACCCTTATTTAATAAAACATAATGATATGTCAAGTATTAATGCTAATAGTAACTATACAACATACAGATTACTATGTAGTGTGTGTGTGCTTTTATTACTGAAAAGTGAAGTCACATCGTTCATACGTTACAAACTTTTCACAGCGATTCTTCTCATAACATTTGGATACATTTTTTTATATTGCTATTATTTCTTACTGTTTCTTTATGTCTGCGTCTGTTGCGCTTCTTGTTAATTGCAGAATATTGTAATAATCAACTCCCATCGTTTGTTTTTGTTTTCACACACAACAGTTCTAAAAAGCCGTTTACTAAAAATGGCGTTTGTTGCTATGCGAATTTTCATGACTGGATATTTTCGTACTCGACTAAACATTCTATGGTGACTCGGCCCATAATTACTCGGACCATAATCTGACCCAGTTTTAATTTAAATGGAATCGGGTAATGTCTATTATTCTAATGTTCTTGGTGTAATACTGTTTTTATTTGTCTGATACAGTTTGTAAATTATCGTTGAATTGACATTGATTAAAATTAAACAGTAATCAACCATTTCACCAATATCAACAAAAACTAACCATCTCCTCTCACCTCAAATCATCATGGACAATAAGTAAGACCGTGATCCTGACATTAACTGGCCGCAGTGATAAAAAAGAAAGAATAATAGTAATTTTTGCACCTTGTAAAAAGATGTAAAAAAAATATACTTTTAGACTCTAATAAAAAAAATCTAGAAATCTAGGTTCTACATATTTTCATGATTTACGAAATAAAAACTATTTTAAAAGTAATTAAGTATATTTTATGGTTAAGAGAATCAAGGAAAGTTTTTTATCACTAACATTTCAATAAAATTAACAATAATCGTGTTAGATGTAAGTTCAGTCTATCTATCATGCTATGCCAATGTCATCATTATTAATATTATAAAATAGCTTAAATATAAAGCCATAATTTGGCTATTCTCATACCTATTAACAAGGTAAAAAAGAAGAAGAGAAGAAAAAAAAGAAAACAAAAACGTTTTCTTTTTGTAAGATTCTGTTATTAATATACATGTGTTTATGCTTGGTAATTAAGATGAATTGCATGTATATGTTACAGTGCAAATTGGAATCCAGTAGGATCCAGAATCCTACTAGTACAAATTGGAATTCCAATTTCTACTAGTAGAAATAGGAATTCTGATTTGTACTGGATTTGAACCAATATAAATCAGAATTCCAATATCAGGATATCCAGATTTGTACTAGCTATAGGAGGATCCTACTGAAATAAAAAATTGAAAAAGGAGAAACATGAAAAAATAAAATTAATATGAACACTTTTTAATACAAATCTTCTGTTTTATGTCCCTTAGGTAAAATCAGTAAAAGCTAAATAAATATACTTGTATGATCAACGATCACTGATCTTTAATTAATACTTCATTCCCCCTACAGGCTGTCCTGACAGGACAGTCACATAACTTTTTAACTCGCCTCATGAATTGTAATCATTTCTAAATTCATTGTAAGTGAAAGTGAAATGGAAGACCACAAGGAATTATTTTATATGAAACTTTTGGAATATGAAGAGAATCTTCCAAAACATTATGACAAAGAAAAGTTTGTTCTCTCTGGACTTAGATATGAAGCTATTCTAAACTATAATGAAAATGGTAGATTTGCCAGAACCTAGACACAACTCTATCCGTGACACTGCTACTATGAACTAAATGTCGTAATAAATAGGAAACTTAATCCAAAATTGTATTAAAATGTATTTTTCTCACTATTTGTAATTAAATTATAGCACAAGACTTATTTTATATTTCACAAATTTTACATATTTTTATGTTTTTCAATTCAGTAATATCCAGAATCGTACTAAGCTTTAAATTCAGTAATATTCTGAATCCTACTGAAAGCTTAGTAGGATCCAGGATCCTCCTAGTACAAATCTGGATATCCTGATAGTAGTAGATATTGGAATTCTGATTTATACTAGTTTAAATCCAGTACAAATCAGAATTCCAATTTCTACTATAAGGATTCCGGATCCTACTGGATTCCAATTTGTACTGTAACATATACATGATGGGTAGATTGCTCTATGTCTTGTGTAAATTGTTTTCTAATTTGTTCCATCTTGTTGTTGGAGAGGATTTGTATAGGCATAGCCTGTTATCCAATCCTATTGATTTATCAATAAAATATTTGAAATGAAATGAAATAATGGTCCAACTTCGCTTCTGTTGGAGAATATATTTGGAATAAATGCCATGTAGTGGTCCCCGGCTACAGTGGCCGGAAATATTGAAATTATATCATTGGAAATATTATATTACTGAATTCGTGGTACATTAATATGCCGAACGAAACTACTCTTTTATGTATAAAAATATAGCACAATTAACAAGAGTACAGACAACAAAGTATAGGCCTACTTCTTCATAAATAATAGTGATGGTCCGAATTTGTAACGGTCCGATATCGTTGTGGTTGGACTTTGTAATGGGCCGAGTTATCCAGTAATAGACCAAATAAACACTATGAGAGGAAATATAAATATGTAGATATTCTCATTTACATTTAATTATAATTTTTGTAAAAAATAGAAATAAAATATAGAACAATGCCCGTCGAATTTTAGATTTTATTAAATACTATTGCGCGGTTTGTGGTTGTTTGCTTGAAAAATCCCCGAGCAACTGTCCCAAACAATATGGCGGTAACCAGTTAAATTATTATTAAACGTCTAAAAGATAAATCAAACTTAATAGGAGTGTTTTTAAAAAAGCATTATGGAAGGGGACACATTAGGTGTTCGGATTTCTCCTCCACAGCTGGAATTTCTAGATACCGATGTCAACACAATCCTTGAACTAAATGTTACTGTTAAAAACATTAGCAAATCAAGCAAAAGCATTCGATTTTATGGTCCAAAAACAAAGGTTAGTATTTCCATATGTTGCATAAAATGTGATAAAATATTATATCACAGGTATTGTATTTGTTATATCTGTTGATTACAAATGTTTGGGGTTCTCTTGCTGGTCTAAAGTAAAGTTGCAAAAAGCAATCTAATTAAAATAGGATGTTTGTTGTACATTTTTTGTATATTTTATTAAGTGCAGGTGTGACCTGAGAAGCTATAGATAGGCTAGTCATAGCATCATAAGATTTTTGTTTAAACCATACAGTTTGGACACTGAGAGGAACATGTACATGTTACTATTTATTATTTCATTATCAAAATTACAATTTCTTTCTTTTTCTATATCCAATACAAAAAAATGCATTCATCAATTTCATCTTGACTGGCTTGAGACCAAACATTGAGTAAGTATATCTTCCAATTTCGGAATCAATGCATTCATTTTTCATGACATCTGCAATAAGAGACATTAGATGTCAAATATAATGCTATGTTGACAAACATGTTTTAGGTCCATCCATAATTTTTTTTTTTGTTGCAGTTCCACTACTGACCAATCAAAACTGCCCTGACTCAATATTTTTTTGAATTCTGAAGATTTACATTTGCTAATTATAGCTTGTTTCTACATTATTGATTAAATTATGAAAAGAAAGTTTAAACTGTGATGGTCATCAATTCCACCAATATCAACAAAGCAAGCAATCACCTCTCATCTCAACTGAACTCACGTGAACACAAAAAGCCCATGACAAGCTGAAAGTGATTGGAAATCCAGGTCCTCGTTTGGAACAGGCACATGATTGTGGTGGGGTTAAACCAGATAATGGGATCCCTACCCTCTCCTCTTGATATCTGGATCTGAACGGCAATAATACTAGCTTATTTCAAGTATTAAAGAGAAAAAGAATGATTTCCCTATCTACATGTATGTGTGTACCCTTTTTGAAAAGTTGTCTCGTGCTACAACAAAACAATATTTTTTTAAGGATAGCTGATGGTGTGTGCATGCAATTTTGCTTCTTTCTTTTTTTTATATCACAGTAAATACATAGAAAAAGTTAGCCAGGGGTACCAACAACAAGAGAAAACAACCCTTTTTAACAGTACTTTATCTACATTAACATGGATCTTTTCATAAACAATTTTAAAAATCACAATACATTTCCCTGTCAATGACAATTTGAAATATATTGTGATTTAAAAAAAATGTTGAATAGCACTATAAACAGGCATGTGCCATCACATATTACTTCTACATACAGTTCAACAAACCACATAATAGTAATATATCTTATCAGAAACAGTAATGCATTAAAAATATGCTGCTTCCTTAATGTACACTAGTTTTTGTGTATTATTTTATATTTATATTGAAAATAATGTATCTATAGGAAGGTTTCAATGCTTGTATTTTGTATTTCAGTTTTTTAATTTGAAAGTGAAAAATCCCAAGAAACCAGTAGCACCAGGCTTGTGTGTACCAGCTATTGTTGAATTTGAGACAAATGAAGCCAAAGAGATTCGTGATAGACTCGTTGTTACTGTTGATGGAGATGTTGTTGAGATTCCATTGATTGCGTAAGTATATTTTAATGGAAGTATGACTACAAAATATTTTTTGTTAAGCTTGTGTTTTATATGGTTATTATTTTAACAGTATTTCAGTTATATCATAGCATCAGTTTTATTGATGGATGAAGCCAGACTGAGAGTACATTGGGAAAGTCACTGACTTGCACGCAATTCACTGTCAAAGAAACTTTATCACATTAAGTTGTATCATGTACATACTCCACAGATGTCAATGGAACTTGTAAATTTAAAGTTTATTGCCAATGCTGGCATAGGTACATGTAAATCTAACTACCAGACAGCCCCTGTACAGTTTCATAGCTATTATAAGCATCATTACAGTTAAACCTGTCTTAGTGTCTAAACTAAACCCTGAATTAACCAGAATACTGTATAAACTGAATATTAAATCATTTCTTAATGCAGAAAATCTTTTTTAATTTAATTTGTATAAACCAATCCCCTGTCTATTCCAAACCAAAAACCTAGTTCCAAAGAGATATTCTTATTACTATAACGTATTAACATAGTCAGATATTATGTTTTTATAATTTAATTTTTTACATATGTGTATTTATTTATCACCACATAAATTACACTTATATTTCTGTCTTTGTTTTTTTACAACTCAAGCAAAGCCACTTAGAATTAATTGTTTTTTGTTTGTTCATTCTTTTCAGATACCCTATGCAGCCAATGTTAGAAATTGAAGAAGTAGTTGACTTTGGTAACCTAGTAGCCAGCAGTAAAACTATAGCTAAAGAAATATCATTAATCAATCATGGTTCTAAAGCAGGAGAATTCAAGCTGAAGTATTCTGGAGACAAACCTCTAGCAATAGTACCTACTAGTGGAAATGTACCTCCTAAAAGTGTACAGTTAATTAAGGTACATTTTATTTATATTGCAGTGTTATCAAATTAGTATTGTAGTTTGAATGTACCTCGGAAGACTATCATAAAAACATGTTAATTGGTTTGTCGTTTCCTATGTCACAATTTGATCATTGGTTAGATTGATGGCCGTTTTGATGTTCACATAATCAAGGAAGCATACTTTAGGCTTGAATTTAATGTAAAAAATGCAGTGGAGTACAGACATGTCCATTGGGAAACCTGAAGCATTTTTATCTCACCTGGCCAAAGGGAAAGTCAACTTTTGCCATCACTTGTCTGTCATTGTATTGCTAACCTTTTCACATTTTAATCTTCTCGAATCTCCTGTAAAACCTCCAAATGGAATCAAATTTTTCAGGGATCAGTTGTCTTAACAAAATTCTTGTTCAAGAATCAGCAATAGAAATATACCATTACTGTCCACTTGTTTCCCATATTGAAGGATTTCATAGTCCATCACATATTATTATTGATAATTGAATATTTTTGTACTTTTTGATGCATTTAATGATATAATTATTTAAATTGTAGATTGAATTTGTAACTAAAGAAGCAGGAAATTTTGAAGAACATGTCAGGTACGTTTTTGTAAATTAAATACTTATGGTACCATTTTATTATAAAGAGCATGTGGGGTGTGTTTTGGTAAAATAAATACTTGGTGTGCCCCCATCTCTTTTTTTTTTTTACTGCATGTCCAATTTAACTGAAGACATTCAGTATTGGGTCATAACAAGAAACCTTTTATTCATTTAAATAAAAGCTCTTTATTCTTTACAGATCTGCCATACTGTTTAATGCCTCAAAATTGCAAAGATTTACCATTGATAGGTCCCATATACCTTGCCGGATTTTTTTTGGATTGCACAAAAAACAGATACAAACAAATCTAATTTTGATTGATTGACTTTTATTTTCGACACCATATTAACCAATACATTTTACATGCAGAAATAAATGTTTTTTTCACATGCAGTTTTAGGAATATTAAGAAGTTTAAACAAATATTTTTTACAGAGTGAAATTAGAAGGCCAAGAACCTAAATCGTTGACAGTAAAAGGAAAGTTAGTTGACAGAGCGTTAGAAGTTTTGTCTATAGACAATGGTGAACCACTAGGATGTGTACAATTTGGAAGCACCTATTATGGGTGTGACAGGACTGAATGCGCCCTGCTGTATAATAACAGTCCAGAGTCTGTTAACTTTGTTGCTGTGCTTGATGAAGATGCTGTGGCACAGGAAATGGTAAGACTGAAGAAGAAAACTTCAGAAGGGGGATTAGGGTTATGGTGTTTAATGCCATTTTCAATAATATTTCAGTTATATTGTGGTGGTCAGTTGTATTGGTGGAGGAAACCTGAGTACCTTGAGAAAACCACTGGCAAACTTTTTCACACAATGTATACCTCACCTGAGAGGGATTTGAACTCACAATGTTAGTGGTGATAGGCATTGATTGCATAGATAGTTATAAATCCAAATACCTTGAGATCACGATCACGACAGCCCCTGACTTTAGAAGGAGTCAAATTTTGTAAGAACAATATTTAGAGAAGAAACTTTGAGAAGCAGTCAAATAACCTCAATAAAATCTGAACATCACAAAACACACATTTAGCAAGCAAAACTATGGATGTAAATGAACAAGAAAGAGAATCAATTTAAAACTGAGATAAAAAAATTAAAATGTTGAGGAAACACCTTTGGCTTTGTTGATGGTTTTCTCCTCATGATCATTATAAGATCTTTAATGATGAGTATAACTCAGAACTCAGAGGTGATTGATATATTGTAGCTACACCACAGATAAGCATTACCCTTAGTTTCTAACAAGTACACTTTACATAGAGTTTATTATCTTACAGATGCAGGTCCTATCAATATGATTTTTAAGCAATTGTATCAAATATATTAAAAATGATAAATTTTAATCAAATATAGAGATACAGGGAACCTGTCTGAACTGAACCTCCTTGGAGCTTACTTTTGTGTTTGGCTATTACAGGTTAAATTAACAAAGATATCCTACTTTGAGAATTTATTTGAAGTCCGGATTGTACAGGATTTCTGTTCATTCAAGGTTCGGTTTAAGACAAATTTCACTGTATAGGTATCATATATGTAATTAAACAATTGTTTTATCATGTAAACAGGGTATAGACTTAACAAGAAGTACCACTGATGCCTTGGCCCACACTGGCAATGGAGATAAATCTAAAGGAGGAACAAATGTCCTGACATCACTAGTCACTGCTATACCTAACCAAGGAATTCTTAAACCTTATGATAAAGTTCCAATATTCTTCAGGTTTAGTCCAAGGTATGTATTCTTGAAAGCAATTTCTTGGTATATGCAGTAAAACTTTGCATTTAAAATTGAAGGTAGATTTGTAATTTTCTTCCTTTTTTAATGTTGATTTCATCACTATTTCTATTTATAAAAGTTAATACTTTCATATTGCTTAATGTTGTGTATGAGACCATTAGTTTAGGCTCGTTTCAAAATGTATTCAGAAACTGTAATTTGAAGGACAGACAATGGCCAAAACAAAAACAGAAGAAAAAAACAATGGTCAACAAGATACTACACTGAGAACTAAAGATTGAGCAACATGAACCTCACTAAAAACAGGAGTGAACACAGTTGCCCCACAATAGTAAGTAGTTCTAACTCCACAAGTGGAACCCATCTTCATAATTAAACAAAGTTTGTATTGTACCTTCACTTCAACTTACTACTATATGGGAGCATTTAACTTATTTGTCTAGTTTGTAAGACCATTGTTTTATTGTTTTACAGATGGAATGCTGCTAAAGAAGGTTGGAAATGTAATCAAGAACCACCACCCAGGAAAGATTTTGCTTTGTTTGTAAAGATACAAATTATTGGTTCTAATAACGGATTCACAGAAAAGGGTTCTTCAAAAAGTGGTAATGTTCTTAAATCTTCATAATTTGTGATTTAAAGTATTGAACTCTACTCCACAAATTCAAATTTTACTTTTTAGCTTAAAATATAATTAAAGTATTATCTACATAATGTTCTCAACAACTATTTTTTTTTAAATCTGACATTTTCAAATTAATGTAAATGTTTTATTTTCTTACTTAATAAAAATTGAAAAAGGTTAAAAAAAAATATAATTTCAGCATTTCTGTCCTCACATTTTTTTTAGTAAACAATTATTGATAAAATCTACACATAGACCTTCAACAACCTTTTTGAATTATTGTTAAAAAAGTAAAATATGATTGACAGGATTGTTATGAAATAATTTAAAAAATCAGGAAAATTCTTAATTATATCTAAATATTTTACCATGTCATAAATTTCCACTTTTCAGAGACATCTGTAGAAATAGCATTGGCAGGAACTGCTCTACCAGTTTTAGTAGACATAGAACCATCAATGAAGTTTGACTTTGGTGAATGTCCAGTCGGAGAACATGCTGATGTACTGTGTACCATACATAACAATTCTGATGAATTACCCGCCATCTTCCAGTTCCGTAAAATTGCACATTTTACAACACATCCAGGAAGTGGGAAAATAGAACCAGGAAAAAGTCAAGATATCATATTTTCTTTTGCACCAAAACAGATCGGTAAGCTTGAAAAAACACATTACTCTTGTTTTTTGTAATATGTGTAAGTTTGCTTACAGACAGAAAGATTGTATTAGGAATACAATTTTGATAAAAGAAATAGAGTGACTGAAATAAGATATTATGATTATTTTGTGAGAGAGAAAAATCTTTTACGACAATATTACCATGAACAGACCAAAAACAGGTCAATGAATGCTGGTAGGTAACTGAAAACTAGCTAAGAATGTGGAATATGTTTGTTGTAGAACGTTTTTCTAAGAATAAAAATGTGTTCATCATTGTCAGAAAAGGCTGAATGTAAATTAATTTCTGTCTAATTAAGATTGAAAAGTTGAAAAAAGTGATTTCAGCATATCCTCCAATCACAGCATTATTAGTAATTGATCAGATTTATAAAAAAAAATCAATAGGAAAATATATATTCTAAAATTCATCCCCATTGGACCACCCAGATATGAAACATTATTCGTACAGAAAATAGGACTTAGATATCTGAAATATATTTCTTTACCTAAAGTATGTGATAACATTTTATTCCAATAAAACACAGTTACATGTATTTTATGTGATATTACTTACATAGGTTACTTTATTTTTCTACAGGAAGTTTCAAGCCTACCCAGCTGTTAGATGTTATTGGACAAGTAGCTGACAATAAGAACCCTACCATGTCATACCTACAGATTATTAATACAATGTCTATACAGTTCTTTGGTAGTAGTGATCCTATACCAAAGAAAAGAAAGCCAAAATATAATCCAGGTATTTTAAGATATTTTTAGAACATACTTACTAATGATTGGGTTTCACTTATAGAAATGGTTTGATTTGGTTTATGGTGTTTAACTCCACTTTCAACAATATTTCAGTTATATTGTGGCAGTCAGTTTTATTGAAGGAGGAAACCGGAGTATCCAGAGTAAACCACCAGCTTGGCCGCAAGTCACTGACAAGCTTTATCACATAATGTTGTATCGAGTACACCTTGCCATGAATGAGGTTCCAATGCACACTTTATAGAAATGGGTAGAGAAGTAAATTTGTTTTCAACAGGAGTGAGAAAAAAAACCCAGCAAAAACAATATGGGTGATGGTAGTTTAGCAATTCAGGAAACAAAACAATCCAACAATTTTTCAGATTATTAATGCAATACAAGCTATACACACATAATATTTTTTTTTAACTGATAAGTCATTTTGACAGAAAGATTAGCAGTTTGACATTCTGTAGACAATCCAAAACATATTGTGGAGAATTGCATATCATTACGGCATTTTGATCAGAGCACCTTTTTGAAGGAGTTATTACCCTTTTTGACGTAGGATATTTCATCAAAATGGATTTTAATGACTTTTTTATGCTCAGGTTTGACACCATACATCAGCAATGAAGTAGGAATGTTTGTGGAGACAACATTCTCTGACGTAGAAAATAGTGATCTGAGGAATGCTATAGCAGGGGGCGGTACAGTTAACCTTCACAAGACATCTGAAGATAAACCAGGAGCTAAAGTAGCTTTCCCTAATGACAGGGCTCAGAGTATTAGACCAAGTGACCATAAGGAAACATACAAGTAAGTCTTAAAAAAACAAATGATTCAAGCAAGACATCTCAATATAAACTTGGAGCTAAAGTAGCTTTCCCTATTGGCAGGGCTCAGAGTATTAGACCAAGTGATCAAAGGGAAACATACAAGTAAGTCTAGACTTTAAGATAAACCTGGAACTAAAGTAGCTTTCCCCAATGACAGGGCTCAAAGTATTAGACCCAGTGATTAGAAGGAAACGTACAAGTAAGTCTTAAAAAAACAAATGATTCTAACAAGACATCTCAATATAAACTTGGAGCTAAAGTAGCTTTCCCCAATGACAGGGTTCAGAGTATTAGACCAAGTGATGAAAAGGAAACATACAAGTAAGTCTTGTATATACACAATATTATCTTGCTGGTGACTACTTCTTTGAATAATTCATTAATGATCAAGAAGTTGATATAGTATCAATTGAACCATTTACAATGTGGATTTTTTTTACAGTCAAAACTTTTTTATGTCAAAATTGTATGGAATAATGATCTTACTTCAAATTTACCAAGTATTCACGTTATCTGTTGTTAATATAGCTTGTTACAAGTATACTAAGGTTTTATATGCAGTCTCCCTCTTATAAGACTCCTACCAAAAGACAACCTTCGTATGAAACCTGATTTCTGATGTACTGAGATAATGATATACTACTAAGGGCTGTTCCATTTAAATATACCTGGGAGGGGGGAACGCCACTTATTTCAGACACCCCCCCCCCACCAATAGAAAAAAAAAACACCCAACAACCAACAGAAAAAGAAAAAAAAATGGTGTTCCCCCCTCCCAGGTAGACTTAAATGGAACAGCCCTAAGCTACCCCTTCCCTTCTTGAACTGAAGTTCTTGTAATGCCAATTTTTCATTGAAGAGGCAATGCCTTATAATGGGGGGACTACTGTATATGAATTTTATGAATTCTGCTTGCTCATATACTGTTCATTATTTTTTAGAACTATTTTCACCAGAAGTGATCGTCACACATATGTAGACCCTGACTATGCTTTGAATGACGAGGAAGGTCTTGCTAAGAATTCACACAGAGACAGCTACGTAGCCATGTTAAGAGAAATGAGACAAAACAGACTCAATAAAATCAAGTCTAAGTAAGTTATAAAAATAAACCATTGATTAACGTAATATATTTTTTTAATGACATTATGCTCAGTTTGTTGAAGGCAGTCAGTATTTGGTCGAAGAAGCAGTACATTTTAGTTGGTCTTCATAAAAAGAGACTGTTTGAAACTGAACCATGGGAAAATAATGGAAATCTGTATTATTTGTGTTCACTTTTCATAGTAAATATGTGTATATATAGAAGCCAGATATAAACCATGGGGAGATAACTCATGTTATGAAAGAGGTTTCGCTTCTTGTTTTTTAAAAATCAGAACTTTGCAATCACACAAATCTAATAATTTTAGAAACATCAGTTTCATCATTTAAAAGTGTAATTTGATGAATGAATTATGTTTAATTATTCTTCAGATGAGGAAATGAACAAAAAAAATACATTTTATGTGAGTATATCATTGTTGGAGGATGTTTTAATAAACACATGTTACGATAAATATTTGGAACAAATTGTTCACAAATGTATAGATACAATGTTAAAGTACTCCAAATATCATCATTAAACTTTGTCTATGTGACTTTTACAGGGAATTTAACCAGACAAACAACAAGACAGACATTGGTATAAAGTCGGCTGCAGGACTTTACCCAAAAGTTCTAAAACAGACAGATATAGTTCCTGATCCAAGATGTATGTATTTTTATCTTTCTAATTTCCCCAAAATGTAGAGAAAAATTAATTTTCTTGTATGATTTGCTATCACAATTCCCTAATATACACAAATTTGGTTGATATCTAAGGATCTTTTAGTTAAGAAAATTAATTTATATAATTTGTTCATGCTACAATATAGTTGAAATACTTATAAAGTTTATAAAGTTGGTTGGCTTATTGGTTTATGGTTTTTAATGCCTCTTTCAACAATATTTCAGTTATATCGTGACAGTCTGTTTTATTGGTGGAGGAAACCGGAGAAAACCACTGACCTGTCGCAACTTACTGACAAACTTTATATTGTTGTATCGAGTACATGTCGCCATGAACTGGTTTCGAACTCACAACTTTAGTGCTGATAAGCACTGGTTGCACAGGTAGTTGTAAATCCAACACCACAACATCCCCTGTTTATAAAGTTATTTAGAAAGTTGGTGCTATACATCAATCAATCAAATAGTACAATTTTGTTATTGAAAAGGAAGACAGTTCAATGCAAGATCAAATTTCCTCTGTCATTAAATACATTTTGTAGCCCAGAAATAGAGGAAATGATTTTGCTGCAAATTATTATCCAAATGATTCACCTTTTCAGGCTCAAAAACTGAATCATAATTTCCTGTCATTTTTATTTGTGTATTTATTTTATTTTGAATATTGTTTTTAAATACGTAGATTTGAATGTCACTTGAAAACTGAATAATGACAGCTGAACATATGTATAAATTCAGTATGAAAAATATGTATAGTCTTCCCAAGATAGCAAGTTATTAAACAAAATTATTTAGAAGTTCATATAGATGGGATGGGATTTATGGTGTTTAATGCCACTTTCAACAATATTTCAGTTATATCGTGGAGGTCAGTTTTATTGATGGAGGAAACCGGAGTACTCGTAGAAAACCACCGACCTGTCACAAGTCACTGACAAACTTTATCATATGATGTTGTATCGAGTACACCTCACTGTGAACAGGGTTCGAACTCACAACTTTAGTGGTGATAGGCACTGATTGCACAGGTAGTTGTAAATCCAAGTACCATACGATCACGGCCACAATTGCCCCTAAGTTCATATAGAGCTCCATCAAAACAATTTGTGTTCGTACATTTTATTTTTATATTTGTTTCTCCACAGGTCCATCTCCACCTAATTCTGACTATAGACTGTTGAGTACAAAACAACTTGCAGATGCTGAAATGATGTCTAAAAGTAAACCAGTAAGTTACATATGTTTATTTACTGGTCATCATTAGGGTTGTATAATGTGCTAGATTTTACAATGATTCATTATTTTACAGGAGGGATGTGTATTATAAACAAGAACAATGTATTTCAGACCGGGAAATCACATGTCCGCCATTTTTGGTGTTTACTATTGTCAACATGCAAAGTTGTCAAATGTTTTTCATATTTGATGTATTTTATTTAATTTCAACACTCGTCTCTGAATATGAGTATTTATTAGAGGTCTAGTTAAATGTAATTTCTGCATGGATGATGAAACAAGGGGAGATAATTCATCTGGCAGTGACAAATTACTGTGATTTTCTTTATAACTTTAATATATGATAAACATTTGCCATCTACATAAAAGCAAATTACTAATTTATCGGTAATAAAATTGCATGACCTACATATGGAAAATATGTCGGACTATGGTGAGGTTTTTTTTAATCCATATTCTGTATTTGTAACTAACATTTATAGTTTTGATCAGTACTAATGTGTCACATTTTTAATGTAGGTTTGTGAAGGTTTGAATGCTGTACCCACTACCAATGAAGAAAAAGCTGACTGTACAAAATGGCTATCACCACAACAACTACATCAAATTGTTGTCGGTAAGTTTGGATATATATTTAAGGAAGTATTATTATTGTATGATCTATAACAGTAAAAGGGGATGACAAATCTTGTAAATGTATATATGTATTTATTAAAAATATGATAAGTCTTAATTTGGACTGAGGAAGAATTACATGACAACAATACAACTTATTACTAAAATTAGAAATATGTAGCCTTTAGAATAATGTCCATCATTTTGTTTTTTAGCATCATAAGCCTTGTTTAAATGATATTTTGTCTCTGTTTTACAGGTCCACCAGTCCTTGATTTTGGTAAAGTTTGTTTGAGATCACTGAGGACAAAGAACCTTGACATCGTCAACAATTTAAAACAACACATACACATCGTAGCTGAGGTAAGATTTTAAAAAACCAAAGTCTTCTTAAGGTTCTTATTGTTGTATGTGAATTCTTTTTAAGGTTTAACAAGCTGACAATATTTTGACAAGTTTTGACCTATTCACTGTTGCTTATGTTCAAGATTTGATCATTTGTCTTTTTTATGTAAATCAGAAAGGACAAATCATGTTGATCATTTTTTGCCATTATTTTACCCTTTCGAATGTTAAGCATGCATCAAAATTAATTGGTTTACAGTAAAATATGTTTTATCAACAAACATGTTGTCATATGCGGAATGCCTCATGTTTTCACTGATTTTGAATTTTTAGAAATTTTTGAATAACATATTTAACTCTGCAATTAACTATTGTACTATGTATATAAATCTTTCATTGTGACAGGAAAAATTATGAATTTGTCACAAAGAAAACATACATAAAGAATTCTATAAAGCTTTGTTCTTCCCAAGAATTATAAAATTACAAATGTTTTCGTTTTGTTTTCAGATTGATTGTAGGGAGTTAAGACAGAGTAGTCCCCTGTCACCAGTTATACCTCCAATGTCTAAAGCACATCTACCTATTATATTTGTTTTTGTTTTGTTTTCAGATTGATTGTAGGGAGTTAAGACAGAGTAGTCCCCTGTCACAAGTTATACCACCGATGTCTAAGGCACATCTTCCCATTATATTTGTTTTTGTTTTGTTTT
>MJUT01013235.1:633554-645360 GCA_002080005.1 Gigantidas platifrons
TATTTGGAATGATATGGATTATTCATTATTTTGTTCTATTTATAGGTGGCAGCGTATGACTTTGTGATGCCTTGTATTGTCAATATGTTAGGAGCACCAACACCTTCCTCAACACCATTCCCACCAACACCAGCTCCATCTAACAAAAACAGTATACAACACATAATAAACCCTCGACCAAAGCCATACTCAGTAGCCACGCCCAGTAAACATGTCATAGCTACAGCGTTAAGACAGCCACTGACTCTATCATCCAATAAGATTGAGTTTTCACTGCCATCGACATTTGAAGATCCAACAGCTTCTACTGGTCTTGGAGTTACAAAGGTATGTTTTAAATGATTTTTTTTTTTTTTTTTTTATAAAAGCAATTTTCTGGTATTAACTTTTTTTGCTTGAATTTACAATCTTATAAGAAGTTTTAAAAAGAAATTCTGTTTTTTTGTTTGTAGAATTTGATATATAATTAATGTCTGATTTTTTATTTATATTTTATTTGTTTCCACAACATTTGGTAGCTATTTAGTCTAAGAAAATTGAAGTTAAATTAATGTATATGTAAGATATAAAAAATCTGTGTTTTTGTGTAAGGCAAAATATTGTCCTATGAAATTGTGTCCTGTTGTGCTATATTTCAAATGAAAAACCTTAAATGGACCGAAAGAAGTCATCACTGTGCTTTATTCCGTCCTCAGACTTTATCATAGGAGTCAATTGTAGAGTTGCGGTGGACACTATTTTATGATACAATTGGACTCATGCTATGTTTTGTAATTGATTTAGTGGTACAAAGTGTTATCTTACATTGTTTAGCCTTTGTAATGAGGATTAATGTTGGCATGATGGTTATATTTTAACCTTGATAAACAAATTGGTATTGGTTATAATTTGTTTTATAATATGTTGAATTTTAACATTGGTCATTGAATCCTGACATTGTGTCAAAATTGGTATCCAGTGTAAAATTGATTACATTATGTGTTATTAGGTGACTACATCTTTACAGCCTATTGAACATTTGTATAGAACCACTCATTATATTATAATGAAACATTATATATCTGTGGCTTGCTTGACATTTAAAGATGTTCAGTTCTGTGCTTCTTTCTTCTTTTTTTAAATTCAGCAAGAAAAATATTTATTCTGAAAACATTTTTTTAGTTTAAACATTTTTCATGTAGAACACATCAAAACATTTGCTGTTGAGAAATTGTTTGACAAGGAAACATATTTCAAAGGTTTCTCAGAAACTACAGAACCGTGACTGATTTGACAGAAACTGATAGTTTATTATTTAAAAGATTTGTATTTTATTGTGTCATCAATCAGAAATCAGAAATGGGACATACTAGCAGAAAACTTTATAAAAAAAAAAATAATATCTTTGCAATTATATTTCAACTTCCATTTGATTATAACCAAGTTGATTTCTAGATCAACGTGACAGATTTTTATTTTCCTTGGTCCACATTAACATTATAATTTTGCATGTTGTGTTTCAGTATAAAATACAGAAGGTAACAACATTAACCATTGTCTCTCTCATCCCTATATACACGTATATACTCCAGTAGTAGCTTTATCTGTAGTCTTAACAAATATCATTGACAAAATACATATCTTGAGATTCACACATTTCTTTCAGCCTTTTTTTAAACAAATATTTTGGCAGTAGGACAGTGGTATGGTTTTTTTAATTCTAAATGGCCACATTTTATTAGTAAGAAAGGATATGGAAAGTTCAGTTTTCTTTAAGCTAAAATGGGTATTCTGTCCATTGCATGTGACATGGTTTATATACAATATAGACAAAATATAACAGATAGACACAATGTCTTTTTCGAGAAAGTCACCGTCAAAATCCATAAATAATTAATATAAGAGATAAATACATATTATATGCATATTGTGTTTGTGCAACTGTTTGTATCATATCGAGTCAGTTGTGTAAACCGTATCACTATGAGATACATAGTGTTGCATGATTCAGTTTACACAACTGACGAGACATGATACAAACAATTGTATCAACACGTTTATGCATATAACATGTTTATCTAACATATTCATAAGGCAAGGAGGGTATTACTGTAAGATTTCATTATCATATACATTTATTAACAAATAATGTTTTGACATTAAAAAATAGTTTTATGCGCCACAGATTGTGTTGCGTCACATCATAACTTTCATCCGATGGTTTCATTCATCAATCGCTACACTGTCTGAAACACAATGATTGCTCTATATTAATTTGCTACGAAATATTTGGCCTGAAGTTTAATTATTAATGGTACATCTGCTTGCAATATAAAATGAACATTTTAAACATTACTTTGAAGTATCATTCCCTAATGAGATTTTGTATTTATTAACCGAGATGTCATAGTGGTTTTCCGGCATTCCAGTCTGATGATGTCACAAATGTAGAACCGAAAAAGTACATTTTGTATCACATACATAAATGATACAAGGTTTGTATCTGACGGTTCAAATCCTATATTTATATAGAATACATATACATCACAAATGTAGAAACGAGAAAGTAAATGTTGTATGACATATATAAATGATACAAGGAGTTATAGCTGATGGGGTGTATCTAATGGTTAAGAAGATCCTGTACTTCTATGGAATATATACTTAATGTTAGATAAAGGATAGTAAATATAGTAATATATAACATTATTTGATTCAGTAGTTAATTTTGTATCCATTTGTCTTTTTTTAATAGATATTCTTAAGACATCCATTGAAAATATTAGCAAAATATACACTGTCCATTACAATTTGATAATATTCTCTCTTATAACTTTCCATAGAATGTTAAGTAAACAACAAGACTATACTTATAAACCTTGAGGTTCCTCTGGTAAAAATTTAATTCTAAGGACTCATTTACACTTCCTAAAGTGACAGTCAGATGATGTTTGTGTGACTATTACTGAGCAAAATTTAATCCATAAAAATGAATACCGGTATATTCAACATTAAAATAGTACTATTAACAGACATATGCCATGACAGTCACTAGACCATCATGTGAACTTCATGTGACAGTCACACAATTGTCACGGTGAAGTTTATATGAGGCCTGTGTCATATATTTCTATGTAAATATAGATTCTCCTGTTTCTCTTATGACCAAACGTTAAAAAAAAAATTTTATTCGTTCATTTCTGTCATTAATGGTAGGAATTTTCATGCAGAGATTTAACCATTGTGGTGATTAAAAATATTATGAAAAATTTAACTAACAAGCTAAGAATAGGAGAAATATGCATTAATTGCCAGCTCCCAATGTCTCATTGTGATAAACTTGTATTAGATATATAATATGGCTTTAGCTTTTAGTTTTAGTTTTAGATATCATTAGATACAATGTAGTGTAGTTACTGCTCTTTATGTTGGGATATGGTTCTGATTTCTGTAAGAAGATTATTATAATTACTGAATATGTCTGTTTATATTAATAATTAATTATTGGAACACATTAACTATAGTAATCAGATGTTGTTAATCCTAACTTTGTATTTCTTTTTTGTTTGTTTCATTTTTATTTTATGAACTGTTTGATTAAAGTCTTAAAAAACAATTTTTAACTTTTAATAGCATGTTATATAGAGTAGTATGCACATTATTTTTTTTGGTCATCATGAATGTAAGATTGTATTTTAATCAAAGTAATATCCAATTTCAGGGCACAGTTCTTGTTAATAACAGTGACAAACCTATTAAATGGGCATTTGATCTGAGTATGCCTAATAAAGCCTTAGAGCTTGGCATTCTGAAGTTTGTACATCCCTCAGGAGTACCATTTGTTGTCATGGGTGGTGAAGAATCTAAAGGAATAGAAGGAGTTTTAGAGCCAGAGAAATCTCAAGCTGTAACTGTGATTTTCTGTCCAAGTATGTAACATGCCATTAGTTCATAAAAAGTTTGAAGATATCCAAGGAGCCATAATTCAAAGAAGAACAGACCATGCAGTGGTCAAAAGAAAAAGGACAATAAGACTGAGCAATGGTCGACATAACACTACACAGAAAACTAAGTATTGACCAACACGAACCCCACTAACAAACAGAGATGAAGTCAGGTGTAAGCAAATCCTGCTCCACTAGTGGCACCCTTTCAAAGCTCTATATCATACTTGGTTGTGTAAAGGATGCATAAATATATAATGCACACTTCTATTGTGGTCCATTTAATAATTGTTTCAAAACCTTTTTAATTAATTGTGTATAATACACATCCATCCTGGTTATTTGATTTTCTGGATTAAATGTGAGCATTATACACTACATATTATGGTAGTGATAAAGAGTTATGGTTATGGTGTTTAATGCCACTTTCAACAATATTTCAGTTATATCGTTGAGGTCAGTTTTATTGGTGGAGGAAACCGGAGAAAACTGCTGACCTGTCACAAGTCACTGACAAACTTTATCACATGATGTTGTATCAAGTACACCTCGCCATGAGCCATATCATAATACATGTAAAATGAAATCAAGAAACATATGTAAGATAATTCCTTCTGAATTGTGTAGCTTCTTTAAAATGATAATAAGCTTATAGTTCACATCAGATTTCTTGAATACTTGTTTAAGTTGAAATAAAATCAACATCGACAAAAAGTCAAAGGTCACTTAGATATTACCCACATTTCATTTTACTGACCATACATAACATACTTTAAGAAATATAGTTAAACCTTCCTATATTATAGTAGAAAAGACCTATAATTTTATCTCAAAATAAACCAGTATTCAAGTTATGTGACATATATTGAGCTTATTACTACAATAAAAGGACAACAATTTGGGTTCAAGATATCCAGGAAATAAGATACATCAGATATCAAGATATCCAGGAAATAAGAAACATCAGATATCAAGATATCCAGGAAATAAGAAACATCAGATATCAAGATATCCAGGAAATAAGAAACATCAGATATCAAGCTAGCCATGTTCTACCATATTTGTTTTGTTAAATTACATGGTAAAGCTTGAAAATATGATATATATCTAAATACAAAAATTGTTGATTCTGTTTTTGATTGATAAAATCATTATTGGAAAGATATAAATCTGTTGATTGATTTCATACAGTATTGATTGTTTAGTGTATGCTATATGGTTAATCTATTTTTGTATCCCTATGAGGAGATATTCCAATTCCAGTGAAGAATTTAGTCTTTCGAGAAATGAAATAATTTACTTTAAAAAAATGAATAATTTATTTTCCAATTTGGAAGCTCCTGTTATAATTCATAGATGAAATATTATATATTGATGTTTCTAAAAATAAATCAATACAAGTGTTTTTTATATATAAATTATATAATTTAAAATTTCCTAGTTATTAAATTTTCCTGGATAAAATTTTAAGGAGATCCTGGTTTTCATTCCAACATTTCTGCCACAAGGCCTTCATCAGTGTTTTATTTTATCAAGCCAGTTACATGACTCTACATCTGAGATATAATGTTTTAGACGTAGCATCATATAACAAGCTTAATGAAATAAAATACTGATGAAGATCTTGTGGCAGAGATGTTTTAATAAAGTACAAGGATTTGACTTAAAATTTCTTGTTTAACAATAGCTTCTGTTTGTGTACAATAATCACAATTTTAATATTTTTTTTACGATTATTCCAAATAGATGAACCAGGTATACATGAAGTACTGGTACCAGTTTTAATAAATGATGAGACTAAACCATACCAGTACATACAGATATTTGCTGAGATGAAGTCCCCTCGTATCTGGTTTGACCCTCTGGCGATCGTCCTGACACCAGTACCGTTGCTGACAGAAGTATCATCAGAATTTACTCTTCTTGCTGCACAATATTTCAAGTAAGTTTGAAATAACAATCTATAATATAATCTTAACTTAAAGATGGCTTAATGTTAAAGAATTAGGTTTATGGTGTTTAATGTCACTGTCAACAATATTTCAGTTATATCGTGGCATTCAGTTTTATTGGTGGAGGAAATCAGGGAAAAACACTGACCTGCTGCATGTCACTGACAACTTTATCACATAATGGTTGTATAAAGTACACCTCGCCATGGGCAGAGTTCGAACCCACAACATTAGTGGGGATAAGCACTGATTGCACAGGTACTTGTAAATCCAACTACCATACAATCACAACCACAACTGCCTCTCTTAAGAATTGTTTTCTTTATTCAGTGTTTTGATCCAAGTCATAAAGTAAGTTTTAGGGATATCTCATTTTCTTCATATGTTGTCATGTCTCATGTTAGAATACTGGATACATGTATCACAGAATCTTGTCGTCTGCTCACATTGAAGAAAAGTTTGACCTTGAGCTTCAAAGGTTAAATAAATAAACTTAACATTTCTGGTTTTGTTTGTATTTTTTCCAGAGATGTAATTATTTGTAAAAAAAAATAAAAAATAAATAAATTACAAATTATAACTTAATATTCGAATGTAAAATGAATTATTTTTTTCTTATAGAAAAAGTGGTGTTGTTGTTGAACTGCCAGATGTAGAATGTGAAGATGGCAGCACAATCTGTCCATTAACAGTCACATGGCTGGAATCATCTGGTACGTTACATTACCTAAAGTTTTGAAATGGTATTCAAAATATTTATGAGTGATCTTGTAAAAACAAGCCACAAAAGCCAGATTAATTCAATTGATTTTAAGATGCAGCATAAAAAGTTAATAATCCTTGTAAAATTTTGCATGTACATCAGAGAAAAGTCTTATTTTACACTCTCAAGCAAATTAGTATAGATAAATAGTGTTTTTATTGCTGTTCTTCATCTCACAGTCACATGTTCTTCTGCAGTGAGCTTTATAACTCATACTGTTAGCCCTGTGTGATATGTATTTTGTTATAAGTTATTATATGTAAAAATAATAAAAGTAAAATTATATCAATATACAGTCAAAACTACTTCTATATAACAAGTCACTGTCTATAAAAGCCAGTCTCATTTTTCCCATTAATAAATAGTGCATATAAATTTAACCTGTATATAAAGGTTGACTGCTCATAAAGGGCACATTTTCAGGTTCCCTTGAGTTTCCTTAATATACAGGTTTTACTGTATATTAACTGCAAAAGGGTAGGGTCTTTAGCAATGAGCTTTTCTTATACTGTAAGCTTGGTGTAATAGGTATATTGTCCATAAGCTATCATTTTCAGAAAGTAAAATTATATCCATATATATTCACTGAAAAAGAATTATTCATCTTCAGTATTAAGACTGTATATAATTGTATTACTTTTTGTTTTTACAGAAATAAGACCATGTAATGGAGATGAAGGACAGATGGAACCATGTGCTCTGCCATGTAAAGTAACATTCTCTAGTCCTAAACCTATATCATTCTGTGCTGCTGTTAAGTTTATAGATGATAACAAAAGAGAGTAAGTAAACTGATAGTTACTTTTTATTAATGGCTGTATTTAAATAGAAAACTTCCATCCATATTGGAAAAAATGGACATTTAGGAATAAATAAAACCTTTCCAATTAGATAAATTTCTGTGACTAATGTGACATTTTTAATCTTTGTATGTATTCTAAATAATTTACTACTAGTACTACATATTTGGCCAATTTAATAATTTATACCTTTTTCTGTCCATAAGTACAAAGAAACCTGTCTAAAGCAAACCTCCTTGGAACCAATTTTTGTGTTTGGAATAGACAGGTGTTCAGTTTATACAGGTTAAAGTAATAAAGATTTCCTATATTAGTACTTGTATTTAAAGTTAGGTTTATACAGGATTCTATTTTATTAAGGGTTCGGTTTAGACTGGTTATATTGTATATGTATCAATTGATGAATATGTTTACATAAATAAACCTCAAGAACACCTTTTCAATTGATGTCGGTCTTTAAATATATCGTGTGTTGCATGCATAATTTATTGTCTGATTTTTTTGGCATTAGAATGAAATTTATGTTTGGACTATATTAATTTTAGATTTAAATTGAATGTCACTGCCACAGCTGACAACTGCCTACTGACCTGTTATCCCTTCCTAGCTATACACAGAACTGACCACCAGATTGTGTGTGAACAGGTATGTATTGTGATAACTGTGATACGAAACATTTAATAAGTTATCTCCCTTTGTTCCATGCCTTTTAATTGGTTATTTCAATTATATCGTATAACAGAAAGCTAATACTTTATTACACTATAAAATAAAATCTCTTCAGTTTTCAAGTATTTTGACCATGTATAAAGCAATACAAATATTTAGATACTTGATAATCAAAATTTGTTAATTAAGATTATGTTGCATGTGATCAATTGTCTTTTCCAGTTTAAAGGTATTTAATTAGTTAGTATTTTATCTAAATTTTTCATTAAAATTAATTTTAACTCAATGTAAACATTTGGTCTGTTGTGGTATTTTCTACTTAATATATCCCAGATACCTCTAATACTTATATATTTCCAAGTAACTCACACCTGTCTCTTTGGCTTCAACAAAACAAGGTTTTACTCCTTATTATAGCTGTGTATTTCTATTTGATAGGAATTTGAATTTGAATTTTGGTGCTTAACGCCATTTTCAGCAATATTTCAGCTACCGGTATATCATGGCAACCAGTTTTAGTGGTGGAAGAAGCCAGAGAGAACCACCGACCTTGGGCAAGCAACATTTGATAGGATAAATGTACTACTTGTTATATATTTACAGGGAGGTTCACCAAAAGGAAGAAAAACTGCCTCAAAAGAAGCGATCAATATTACTGGGGAGGCCGTCATTGTACCATGTGCTTCTCCTAACCATAACAGTAGACCAAGTACCAGTGCAACCAGTTCTAACTTCCAGATTTCATCATCCAGCTATGAATCATCTAACAGTGGAACAGGTAAAGATCCATCTTTGTATTGTAATGCAGTGTTGAAGCAAGTGTAGTATATGTACTACAAATGTATATTTGTGTTATTATATGCAGTAGTCCTTCTCGTATAAGGCTGCCCTTTCTACAATGAAAAATTGCTATCTCGGGGCATATGAAATCTGGTCAGCTAAGAGGACAGCCTTTGATGGGATGTGACTTATAAGAGGGAGACTATTGTAGTAGAAAAGTGCAATTTTTTATTCAAATTTTGTTTTGTTTTGATTTTTTCTTAATTTTGAGATCACATTCAGTTAATATATAAACAGCACATTTATGCAGCTAGCTTACTGAAAGAGTGTGTTACTTGTATTGTTGTTCTACTGTTAGCCTTTCACTTTGGTAGTTTTAATAGCTTTATGTCAACAATGAAATATAATGTTAAGTTTTACTGCATTTACAGTTTGATATGACAACAATTTTTATTTGTTATTTCACCTCATTTGGCTGTTTGCTGACATGAAATCCTATTTCAGCTCGGACAAGACATGGTAAATTAACCCACATTTGATTTTATATATGCATATAGATAGAGGGTTTTAATTGAATTATCATAGATTTACCTTATCTTTTGTCAATAAATTATTTATCAGTGCATTTCTGAAAATCGTTGTGACATTTGTGATCATGTGAATTTATGATCAGAATGTTACGAGGACAATGAAAATGTGATCTGAATTTTATATAAAACAACATAATGTGATGAAGATTACATGAAGACTTGTCGGAACTACAAAACATAAAAGAGGAATGCAGATTTTTAGATATTTATATTATTACCGGTAGCAGGTTTTTTTGTTTTTTTTTACAATTTTATTCGTTTTTATACCCTCGTCTCTAGGCATTCAGTTTTTCCCATGTATGTACATCTGTCCTTATTTATGTCATTACTTCATACCTTCGTATACTTACAGTAACTTAATATTCCCCTAAGCAAGTCATTTGAAATTTATACATAATCATTTGGACACATTCATCCATTTTGTAACTATGAAAAACATATAATATTTGTATCATCTTATGCACTGTAACAATTAACAAGTCATATCAGTATTTTTCTACAATGAAAACAGAACAAACATATTATCATGTTGCTTATTTTGTAATCTAATTAAAATTTGATGTTTATTGAATCTATTTGTTTTACATTTTTTTCAACATTACGTTTGGGGTCACGTCAGTAAGCTTTCATTCATTGTTGACTGTCCAATCTTATGCAAGACAGTTAAATATATTGACCCGGAATCGGACAATAGGTCTTGGCATGTTGAAGTTCTCAGTTTTTGTCCGCCGACCCTTCGTCGAAGGGGACTATAGAAATGGGTGTCGTCCGTCCGTCCGTGTGTTTGGTTTCCAGATGATTACTTGTGAATGAAAAGTCAGATTGAAGCTAGGTTTGGTATGTAAACGTATCTTATGAATATCTAGGTCAAGTTCGATAATGACAATTTTTCGACATTTTTTCCTAGAGTTGTGCCCCTTTTTATACCTCAAAATTGCTAAATATTTGGTTTCCAAATTATAACTTGTGAACAAAAAGTCAGATTGAAACTAGGTTTGGTATGTAAGTGTATCTCATGAATATCTAGGTCAAGTGCGATAGCGATAAGTTTTCGACAAATCTTACAAGAGTTACATCCCTTTTTATACTTCAAAATTGCTAATATTTTGGTTTCCAAATTATAACTTGTGAACAAAAAGTCAGATTGAAACTAGATTTGATATGTAAGTGTATCTCATGAATATCTAGGTCAAGTTCGATAATGATGATTTTTTGAAAAATCTAACCAGAGTTACTCCCCTTTTTTTTACTTCAAAATGGTCCTTAGGTGGTCCCCTTTCAGAATTATTTAAGTCAGGTGAGTGATACAGGCTCACTTGAACCTCTAGTTTACAGTAGTTTCAAAATTTAATCTTACGATATAACCTTGGCGTCGGGGGACCAGTGGCCAACGGCCTTTTATATAAATTAGGCACATCATTGATTGGTTGGTTCAGAATATGAACCCTGACATTACCACAAACAGGATGTTTTAGTTGTTAGTGTAATATCGCCAACAAAAAAAAAGAAGAAAAAATATAACTTACATCATATTTTTATTACCGGTAATTGCTTATTTTGTGACCTTATAACAAATATCTGTTGATAGAATTGATAATTATATTTTTTAAATGTGAACTTTATTTGGTACTGTCATCATGATAACGTTTGCAATTTGAATCATAAACATGATAAAAATTTCCCTTGTTGTAATTTCAAGTGACTCAAAATTTATTTCATATTCAACATGTAAGAAATTTTCATTTATTTCTCAGTCAAACACAAAATATAAATTTTCATGTTTACAATTATAGCATAATATTTATTTATGGAAGCATAACAAATGGAGAAAAATATAAAAGCTAACATTATATTTATACTTACATCTAACAAAATAGACATGGATTATGTTTCACCTGATTAGATTAGCTGTGGGGTTCAGTGATTGGTTAGATTGTTTATTATCATTGTTTACATTTCATTTTGAATAAAAAAAATATAGGAAAGAAATATTCATTTTTGAACAATGTATCTGACAATAAGTAATAAAAACATAGATATCAAATGTCGTGCACATGACACGTTTCTGGAATAATCTTCATCATGTACACTCATAATTGTAAGATTAAAGCTAAAATATGCCCCTCGTTTTCTTTCAAAAGTTACTGTACTAGGCTTGAAATAAACTTAGTGAGGATAATTTTTCGAGTGGTTACATTTGTTCTGATTGTTTTTAATTACAACTTCTATCACTATGTACAAGTGATTGTTTTTAATTATAACTTCTATCACTATGTACAAGTGATTGTTTCTAATTACAACTTCTATCACTATGTACAAGTGATTGTTT
>MJUT01013235.1:647247-660268 GCA_002080005.1 Gigantidas platifrons
TCACTATGTACAAGTGATTGTTTTTAATTACAACTTCTATCACTATGTACAAGTGATTGTTTTTAATTATAACTTCTATCACTATGTACAAGTGATTGTTTTTAATTACAACTTCTATCACTATGTACAAGTGATTGTTTTTAATTACAACTTCTATCACTATGTACAAGCTCATAGATAAAGATACATACAATTACAAACCTCAGTTTAGATGAGTTCAGTTGTAGTTGTACCTAATAAGAATTGGCCGTATGATCCTTTAAATCTGATATATTTATAATTGTTTATTTGTTTTCAATACAGATTATACCAGATGAGGTATACAGTCAAACCTGTCCATGTGGTCACCTCTATTAAACACTCACCTGTATTGAAAGGTCACATTTTTCTTGTTCTGTCATAGAAAATTTCATCTGAATTGAAGCTCTTTTAAGAGGTCACCTGTCTTAAAAGACCATTTTTTCTTCCTGACAAAGGTGGCCTCTTAATACAAGTTTGACTAAGCCTATTCATAGACATGACACCTTGATCAAGACTCTCAGGAATGTTTTATTATCAGATTTGTATTTTATAAAACAGCTTGAAAAATTAATTGAGTCTGCCATATTTGTAAATTTGATTTGTTTTGCTTACAGATTCAACCAATGGGGACACACCTGTTAATAGAGATGGTGCCATGAACAAGCCTCAGTCTGGATCAGATTATAATCAGAGCCGTACTCATCAGGATCTGGCTTCACGATCACTTGGATCTGCCATGTTCCCTGATGAAGATACAGAGGAGGGTATCTTTCACATGGAGGTATTGTTAGCGTGTCAGAGGTGGTTCTCGTCACAAGGATGGCCTGGTGGACAGTTTCCTATTGTTATACCAAATTCACTGAGATGGTAGGTTTTGCAACATGTGGTTTGTATATATGGATAATATCATTGTAATAAAATGTTAGGGGTTAGGGTTGTGGTGTTTAACGCCACTTTCAACAATTTTTCAGTTATATCGTGGTAGTCAGTTTGCTTGTTGGAGGAAACCGGAGGACCAGGAGAAAACCACCGACCTGCGGCCTGCGCCAAGTCACTGACAAACTTTATCATATAATGTTGTATGGAGTACATGGGCAGGATTCGAACTCACAACTTTAGTGGTGATAGGCACCGATTGCATAGTTAGTTGTAAGTCCAACTACCATGCGACCACAACAGCCCCATTCAAGATTGGAAGAGTCACTTTTATATAATTGGATTTAGCATAACATCTCAAGCATCTTCTTGGATATCCAGTGGTAAGCTCTTTGATTCCAGTGAAATAATTTTCGTTGAAACATACAAAAGGTTCCTTATAGGTCTATTTAAATGATTTTATCACATAAATTTTTGTTTTTTCAGTGGTATCAGTAGAAAACCAGTTCAGGATGACATGCCTAAGAAGGCAGGAAGCTGGGACACTAACAATCTGAAAAAAGAGTTTAAGACAATTTATGATATGATAAGTAATTTAGCTGGACGATCAGTTCCTGGTATACCTATTAATGCAGCACTGCCTGCTGATCCAATAGAACGTGTTAAACAAGTTTACTGGCAACATTCTACCCTACTGACATTTGTTAAGTAAGTTACGCATTATCATTCAATTATCAATATCAAAGAAATTATTTTATTGATCTGCTATTGAAAGTGTCATTGGTTCAAAAAATGTTACAAATGGTATACAAAAGGGAGGTAACTTTCTCATACTTTGCATCATTTTCAAGTACCATCATTTTCCACAAAGGGAAGTAACTTGCTCATAATTTTCGTAGTTTCCGAGTATGGTGTACAAAGAGGAAGTAACTTGCTCATAATTGATTAGGTTCTAAAGTGTAGTTATATGGGATATGAAATTAAAAAGATGAAAAGTATCTGTCTGTTGGAAAATAATTTCATATTTGTTATCAAGTGTGCGATTTTCCTCCATAATTTTGCATGCAAATATCCAATAATGTTTTTGAACAAATAAATTGAACCAAAATATCCCACTATTAAGATTCAGAAAACATAATATAGAGACACTTGTTATATATGTTAAATGCTAAAACAGTCAAATTTATTATCTAGATGCCAAGGAGCCTGTGTTGCTTCAATAAACCCTGAATACCTTATGGAGCCCCGAGACTATCATTTATGGAAACAAATGCAGAAACAAATGAAACAGGACTTACTGAAACAAGGGGATCTAGAAGGGGCTAATGCTATCAATATAGAAGAAGAATTAGAAGATGATGTGTTTGAAGCTGTATCAAAAAGAGCATGGACTGATATTCTTCTTCAGTTATTTAAGGTATAATGTAAATGATGTAATCTAAATATTGTAATGTATGTTACTGAGCAGTATTTCAGCTATATCATGGCGTGTTGTAATGTTCAACAAAAACTGATGTCTAAAATGATGTGCCAAATTTGCATCATATTGACACAAAATCACAAAATCTGATCGACAATATCATTTTAGAAGCAGACGCATAGCTTCCTCTTAGACTTCAGTAGTGAGAAAGGCTATGTTGATTTTGCAAATGACATTTTTAAAATAATTCTTTTCTGTAAATAAATGTAGTCTTTTTTTTTGTGATTTAAAAAAAGATAATTTATTTAAACCATAATATTAATATTATTATTCAAATTGACTCTTTAGACTTTAGTGTTAGCCAAAGTTACACCCAGGACACTGAAGAACATACCATCACCAGACAAGTCATTAGAGATCCCTACCATCAACCCTGACCCCCTCAGTAGTAATGTCTACAGTGTAGCTGAGAGGATTCTCTTGTCTTGGTTAAATCATCACTATGAACATTACAGAGAGAGAATCTGGAAGAGCTGTCCTAAAGGTATAGTAGAAATTAGTATTACTGCAAACATTTAATGTTATCTGAATTCAGTTTTACTAGTCAGACAAATGGAAATGTCAAAGTGTATGGATTCACAAAGGATGTTGCATCATCCATGCAAAATTAATGGAAAGGAAGCTTAAAGTATAGAAAGTATAGTTGTCCCCTTTCTTCGTAAAAAAAAGTAACACACACAAAATCTTTATTCAAGAGAGATGCACAAAAATGTTCTAATATTTATACTGGTGACTATCCATGTAAATATCAATGTTTGCAGAACAATTACTTTCCATCCTTTTATGATTTATAACTATTGCAGAATGGTTTCTTCCTTCTTTGGGTGGAATGTATGTTTACATGTAATAGACATAGCAGAGAAAAAAAATAGCACATGTTTCTGTCTTTACAATACAGTCATCTGGAAATTTACTTTTCATTCTGCAGTTTTTGATCTTCATTATCAAATAGAAAGTAATTTGTTAGATTTTAGAAACAAAAACAACCATATTAATGTTTTTATGCATCACATACCTGTGTAATTACATGAAATAATTTAGAAATGATGTCTGGTAATTTGTCTGACATTACACTTGTGCGAAGTAAAATATATTGGTATTTTATCATGGCAGGGATTATAAAGCCAATGAAGGAATTTATATTTATTTACTTCAGCATGGTTTGGTCATTTTATTTTTTTTACTGACAAATATTGAAAACTTTAATCTTTAGAGTGAGTAAGTGATTTTTGTATAACGCCAATTCAGCAATTTTATTTAGTCTTTAGAACCTTGTGATATTAATACTATAAATGATGAATAAATTTATATGGAAATGGGATTCTGGTGCATAGAAAAATGTATTGGTATATTTCTCTTACAGGTGGAATACCTCCATCAAGGTGGATTGTAAACTATGATATAGATTTATTAGATGGTTTAGTTATTGGAGCTGTTTTAGGAGCTCATATGCCATTCCTGGTAAGATTTTAATTACATACATTTTTATCTTATGATTGTACAATAAGAAAAAGTTGCCACATGAATGACTCTTAATTAAGCAATAAATATGTATTCATTTGTTAATAAAGCAATATTTTCAGATCATTTTATTTGGTTCTTTTTTTTTCCACAAAAATTGTCTTGAATATGCATGAAATAATGGCCACTGGACACTTATCAATCAACAATTAATCTATTTATTCCAAATTTTGTTTTAAACAGTGAAAGCAACATTATTCTTAATTAAATTCAACCTGATGCTTCATAGATGGAACATACTTTAATTTGTATGTGACATATGTATATGTGGTTTCCACAACATAACTGAACTGGAATGGTTTATATAATATGCCTATTGTTAGAAAGTGGAAATTACTGTTTATTTTTATTGTTTGCTTCAACAAATGTTTTATGCATTGTATTTTCACAACATTACAGATAAAGACACATCTACAAGATATGTACACACACCCTGCCACAGCTGAACAATGTCTTCATAATGCTTTGAAGATCACTAATGCTATGAGATATGCTGGAATAGACTATGATATCCAGGTAAGAGCTGGCATCAGTTGTCTCCCATTATCAGCAATTACAATGTATTTAAAAGGCATATTTGTATAAACATGTAAATTTTAAAGTTCGTAGGCAATTTTTTCTGTAAGTACAGATACACAGCCTCTTTTTCAATTGACAGAACAATATTTATTTATTTTGTGCGATCATTTATAATGGTCGTCTATCCTCTCAACCAATGAGAAATAAGTTTATTCCAAGCTCCCGAGCTCATCATGAGGTTTATTTGTTATTTATAATATAATACATCATGTTTTGTGGTTCTATTTGTGTAGTACACCTTCATCAGATATTATAATTGGTCATTGTGATACACGTTGAAGTCACATTAAACTAAATTTCATTTATTCATATATTTTCAAGACATACTTTTTTTCATCAAGCAAAATGTAATTTGCGATAATGTGGTGCACATCCCCTTGGTAAATCATCTAGAATTTTTCCACAGAGATAATTGGTATTAAAATAGTAATCACTGCACTAAGAGAGGAGATTTGGGGTCCATAAAAACATTTAACCAGCCTTTTATACTTGAAGTTCCTGTTATCAAGCCAGGAGAGTGAGTGATCATGTATCTGTATGTTAGGGTTATGGGTTTGCCTCTGTTTTTATGATTTTTCAATTGAATTTTGGAACTGTCACGAGTGTGGTATTTTTTGTTTTCCATTTCGATCATAATTTTATTGACATTTATTTCAGGCAATTGATATAACAGATCCTAACCCTATATCACTTCTGATGTTATGTGTACATCTGTATCAGAGACTACCAATGTATCTCCCTAAAGCTACGCTGGACTTTACTGGACAACTTCACACTTCTGTGTGTAGACAGGTAAAATTATAGACAGAACTTATATAAAAACTACCAATGTATCTACCTAAAGCTACACTGGACTTTACTGGACAACACCACACATCTGTGTGTAGACAGGTAAAATAATAGACAGAATTAAGACAAAAGAAAACTAATTCTAACATGACCTCACTCTTTCCCTTTGTTAAAAAAAACCAGAATTATTTCTTCGTATTATCTCATTAGCACATGCGCCGATGAATGTGACAGACGTTTCCATTGGCTGCATAAATTGTGACCCGAATAATGCCGATAGAGGGTGCAGTATTATTCGAGTTACATAAATTGTGTGAGACATTTTCCGCAAGCGTATGTATAAATTACCGTCTTCCGATCAAAGTATACTACCGTATTTGTACTCTTAGACATATCAGAATCGAAATAAATCATGGAGGCCAGAATGTGTTTTGAGTTTTAACATGGATTGGCGGATATTAGTAAATTTTATCCCTCGCTTCTGGCTCGGGATAAAATACTAATATCCACCAATCCATGTTAAAACTCCCAACACATTCTAGCTTCCATGATTTATTTCTTAAATAGGAATATACAGTCTTTTCCGTGTAATGGGGTCATCATGGTCGTGTGAGTTCAAACCCCCTTCAGGCGGGGTGTACTAGATACAATATTATGTAATAAAGTTTGTCAGTGACTTGCGACAGGTCTGTGGTTTTCTCCAGGCACTCCGGTTTCCTCCACCAATAAAACTGATTGCCACAATATAAATGAAATATTGTTGAAAGTGGCATTAGGCACCATAAACCTATTGCCTACCATGTAAAACTTCTTCTTGTCATTAATGAATTGGAAAAATTCTGAGTTTTCTCTTAGATATAAGGGTGAAATCAGTGGTAGGAATCATGTAGATGTTTTGTCTTCTTAACATCCGTTAATTCCTGATATTCAATACTGTTAATAATAATAACAATAGCATATACTGTGTCAGTTATATTTATAATTTTAAAACTAATTAACCACTTTTTATTGAAGTTCCTGTCATGTGTGGAAATGTTAAAGAAACCCATCAGTGTTTAAAATATAAATTTCTAGATGAAGAATATGTTAAAGAAATCCATCAGTGTTTAAAATATAAATTTCTAGATGAAGAATATGTATATGATCATATTGCCAACATGTTATTTCATATACCATCAGGTCAAATTAAGTAATCCCAGTGGCAAGCCTCTAGTGTACCAAGTTCTGATTGCTGGTCACGATGCTAGAGATTTCAGAGTTCCAAAAGGAGATAGTATTTCCATAGCACCTAGGTCATCACTACATCTGAATGTAGAGTTCACCAGCAGGTTTTTACGTCCAGCAGAAGCCATCTTGGTTTTGGTAGGCAGACGACACGGATCAGCTGTTGGATCAACTTTAACCTTTAACCTTAGAACTCAAATAGACAATATAGTTCCAAAGGTATATTTTGATATTTTGCTGTATTTAAATATGAATGCTTTGCTACTTGAAAAATGCAAAATTATGGTTTTTTTTTATGCACATTGCTTTTTATAGATTTATTTCATATCTCTTAAGTCATTGCTTTTCATTTCAATTTCAAATCTAATAACACATGTAGCTAAAAATTAAAACACACAGATTATAAATGTGTGTTCATTTTGGATGTGGACACATTTTACCAACAAAGTGAACAGCATTTTAATTATTTTTATTATATTTTCATCTCATATCATTATTCATTTCTACATCATAAGTTCATTTCCAACCAGCATCATATTATTTTCTAGAAATTCAATAGACACATTTGTATATAGATTTATATTTCCTATTTACAGTGAATTCATTTTTTGTGATATACCAATTTTCGTTGATAGTATCAAATCATGAAATTAAGAATTCAATGAATATTTGATGTCATAATTATATGAAATAACTGTATATAGCAGGGGATTCACAAATTTACATATCCACGAACAAAATACAATATTTCTGTAAACCATGAAAATGTGTAGTCATGATTTTAAATGAATTCACAGTAAATATGATTTTGCAATATTGGAGATGGTAGTCACATGTTTTCAAGGACATTGGATGAAAACGTTAAGAATTTGTTTTTTTTATTTTTTTTGGGCCTCAATTAGATGTTGGTTTTTATACTATGTTAATATTTGTGCTGCTTCTCATTTTGAAATAACACCACGATATAACTGAAATACTGCTGAAGTTGGTGTTAAACACCAATCAAACAATCAATCAATCAATCATTTTGAAATGCTTTTTTCTATTGTTATCACCAGTATTATGTAAGTATATATATGTAGATAGACTATAGGGCTTTTTGATTGGCTTATTGTACAGTATTTGCTAATTTAACTTTTTTCAGAGTCACGTTGAATCTTACGAGGTAACAATAGTTTGAACTAATAAAAAATGAAACATGATGAAACATTCAAAAATTATGTACCAAAATTATAATTTTTTTTCTTAGAATTTTTTAAATTTCAATATGATACATAATCTGTCTGTTCCATTATCAAGACACCTCCACAATATAACTGAAATATTGTTGAAAGTGACGTTAAACACCATAACCCTCATCATCCCTCCATTATCAAAAAGACGCAACGAGTTACACATTAATTCACCAATGGGCATAATGCATTCCTGAGTTAAAAATAGCTTGGACATGAGTGACAGAACTACACATTAACTCACAAATGGTTATAGTACATTCCTGAGTTAAAGTGTAGTTCTGACATCAGTGGCAAATTTATAGTAATCAATTTTATTTTAACTCAGGGCCTTCATCTAAATCATATAGTAATTATACTTACATCAACCTATACAATCATTGTCTATCACTTCTAAGGTTTGTTAGTTTGACACTTCCACATGGTGATGTGTGCTCGATACAACCTTTCGGGGGAAAAGTTTCTCAGTTGATTACTGATCAATACTGAAACATAAGTATTTTCTCCGGGTACTCAGATTTCCATCGTCTATTAAACTGATCGCTACAGTTTTAACAAGATACAATCAAACCTACTTTGGTGACCACCTCTTGTAAGTAATTATTTGCATTATGTGACCTTAATTTTAATTTAGCGTCACAGTGCACTCAGTATTTTTAGATCTGTTTTTATCGACTACCTGTCTTATGTGATCCTATTTCAATGTTCCTTTGGAAGGTTAAATAAGACAGGTTTGGATGTATTGTTAAAAGTAACAACCCCCCCCCCCAAATCCTTAACGTAGCCATAATGATTCTAATGTTATTCTAAGAAATACAGATTTATTGTAATGTGAGAAGTACCCTTGTCATACTTTATAGGAACTGGTAAACTTTATATCATGTATTGATAGATACTACAGTTGTATGTAAAAATATACCCACAATTCTGTGGCCAATATGGTGTCATTTGAATTTACTCAACTTGATAATATAAACAAAAATGGCCGCTGACTATTTCTGTTTAAATACCTTCATTTGAGTTAACCAGTTGTTATAAAAGTATTACAAATGTGCTTATCTCATCTCAAACACTTTTTTTTTGATTTTGTGAGTAATAGACATTTTGCACATTTCAAACTTGATTACAAGATTATACCTTTTTGCACATTTTTATAAGAGTTATTTCCCTTTAATGTGGGCAAAAAGTTCCATTTTGTGTTAAGTTCAATGAAAATAATATATATTTTTCCAATGAACTGCACGAAATTCATTGTCCTTTCTATTGCTTGCTAGAACGGGCACTATTTTGTCTGTCCTAAGGGAAATAACTCCATGAAAAAGCATATAATTTAAGAGTCAAATCTGGAATGTGCAAAATGTCTTGGTTTTTTTTTCTTCATTATTTTGAATGTTTCATCATAAATTTGCTGTAAAATTCCCCTTTTATGTAAAAGAAAAATGATGAACTTGTGTGACAGTTGTTATTGGCTTTGAAAAGACTGCAATATATAGATTACATAATATGTGTACTGGTTGTAATTCCCATCATTAAAAATATCCTTATCTAATCTGTCTAGTTTAATTGCAACATACAATTGTTTCGTATTTGCAGTTTTTTTATTTTAAAGAAACTTTTGGTACTTATTATTAGATAGAAAAATAGTTGCCAAATTTGTTAGTATTGAGAAAAATATTGTTAAGTTTGGACCATTCTAAATGGAACTACAGCCTTTATTTATTCTCAATACAGAGAAAATAAATCTATGAATTTTGGAATTTATTGCTAAAGAACATTAACTTTGATAACATTCACATGTCAAAAGTCTTTCTGCACTAAGATATTTCCCTATATATTTCATATAAAACCATTTATTTTGAAAAGAAATCTTTCACCTTTAAAAGGAGAATTGGTAAGGTTTTATTTTAAATATTATGGGAAATATTTCAGTGTGGAAAGACTTTTGACACATTACAGTGGATGTATATTTCAATGGCATCTGTCACACCTTTTCTTCCCATCCAATTTTTTGGTTATCAAAGATAATTATGTGTATCCCAACTCAACTGAATATTTTAACATTGTATAAAAAAGAAATAAAAGGTTATGTCAACTGCTAAAAATAACAATTCATGGCAATATTATTTGCTTGCTTCATTGACTTAGGTTAAAGTTGTGCAAATTTCTAAAAAAATAACCATGCATGGTCATATTATTTGCATGGTTTGTTAACTTGGGATTTGTCAACTGTTAAAATAACAATTCAGGGTCATAATTGTTGCATGGTTCATTGACTTAGGTTAGAGTTGTGTAAGTTGCTTATAATAACAATTATGGTAAAATTCTGGGTGTAGTTCATCGAATTAGGTTATTGCTATATATATATGTGAACTGCTAAAAAATTAACAATTCTGGGTATTATTCTTTGATTTAGTTACCTTGTGCTAAAAAAATAACTGAAATTATACCATTGAAGAAAGAAGAGAAAAACACACAAAAATGTCATACAGAACCTACACTTAGAGGCAGCCAGTCAAGAAGATTGGTGTGTTTCTATACATACATCAGGACTTTTAATATTTTTCAAGTGTACAAGTACTTCACTATTTACAGGCAGTACCTTTATTAAGATTTAAACAATTTTCATGAATATCTTATACAGTACTCTTTAAAATCAGTAGGTACCAAAGACCATTTTAAGCGGGTAACAGTACCTAGTACCACCTCTTGTTGAAAGGCTTGCATACATGCTAAAAACACAAAGTTGTATGTCTAAAAGTTTGATTCAGTCTATTCAAGATTTCTAACAGATTTGACATCAAATCGTCAAATAGCTAAATAGTTTCTATTGTGAAATGAGCCTCTTCAATGAACTGTGGGGGAAACGGAAATTACACAGTAGGTATGTTACTTAATACTTAGGTAAATAGATTTTCAAAAGCGTATCCTTGCAACAAATGTGTGTACACTGAAGGAGACAAAAAAATATGTTCTTTAAAGCGAGTCATATATTTTCCTGTTACAAATATGATATTAACTAAGTCTACAACTGGAAAGAGTTTATTTTTATAGAAGTGCCTGTACCAATCCAGAAAAGTGAGCAGTCATGTACATTTGTGTTAGGAGTCTTAATTTTGCCTGTGTTTCTGCATTTTTCTATTGGATTTTGGAACTGTTGTGACAGTGTGGTATTGTTGTTTTTTCATTTTGTGGGTACATAGTCTTAATTTAAAGTAACATTATATTTTCATAATTTATTTTCTAGCACATCGTTAAATGTGAATCCCCTTGTTATGAATTAGAGAGAATTCAACTTAACATTACCAACCCTTTTAATGAAGGAGGAGAATTTAGAATAGTACTAGTAGAGGCTAGCTCTGATTTACTGGACCCTTCAAAACCTACATACATGAAAGGTAAAGAGCGTAAGAGGAGGAAGGTTAGGGCAAGGATAGACCACGGACAGAAGAGGCCTGATACTCCACCAACTCCTCCTCCCATTAGACCATCAGAAAGTACAGAAATAAGATTAAGAGGTAATTTCAAGAAATGAAGTTATGAGGTATTGTTAATTACTTTACAGATATTTCAGAATTTTTGTATGGATTTTGTTAATCCTACATATAAAGTATGCATATGAAAACAAAGAAAAAAGAAAATATGGTTTGAATAAAGGATTTCATGGTTTTATTTGAAACGTAGATACAGTCGAACATGTTTGTGTCGAACACTCTTTATTCGAATACTACGGATGTCTCGAAGTTGTCGGCCGGTCCCGATCTATTTTCCTATTATTCTATATTATTTCAACACTGTTAATTCGAACATTCTTGAGTCGAATACATTGGTTGTGTCGAACACTATTTATAGCCCCAAAATCGGAAAATTATGTAATTTACTCTTTTTTAGTCGAACCTCGAGTCTTCGTTCCTTTTCCTTTACTTCCGTAAATCGAATTTCTTGTGCTATGCAAAGTTATGACTTCCTTTTCTTTAAATCCGTGTCATTGATGTAAATCCAGTGTTTTTATTACAATTTTTGACAGTACACAGTGTAAGCAATAAAAATACACAGATTTGTGTGTTAATTAAACAGCTAATCGATAACATCGTGTCCAGGGCTTAGTCAAGGTTCATTGATTCACAAAAAGGTAAAAATAGCCATCATGAATGGGGTACGACAAAGGGTAAAAATAAAAACGAAATAAAAATTGAAATTTATGCATGTTTTCTTGTTCAGAATTTCATTTTCATTGAAAACAGATGCGGCTAAAATTTAGAAAAAATATTTGACTGAATTAATTTATTACACGACATTTACAATGTTCACTTAGAAATTCGAAAAATGAATGGTTTGTGTTTTACTCACACGAAACGATTTTTTAGAAAAAATTTTAAAATGGAAACATCTCCGATCATCAAAATGTTTGTATTCCTTTTAAATTTTTTGATTTTACCGGAAAATTAATTATCACGCTAACTAAATTCATAGTTGCACATTAATTTTTAATTAGAATAATCACAGGAAAATAACATTGAGCATGACAGCTTGGGAAACTCAATTTTTGACAATGCTAGCGTGGAGTAATAAAAAAATCAAAAGGTTATTAATTAGCCTAATTAATGAGATATGGGTGAACACTAATCACAATTATGATAACTAAAATGTTGAAAATAATTTATTCCTTTTTTATTTTTATCCATATTTAAACCGGGAATGATCCCTGGAGTACAACATTAATTACATTATAATTGTTTACACCTGAAACAAGTCATACATACACAGATGTAACGAATAAGTAGCACACGTTAAACCGCAAGTCAACTTCACAGATAAACATCGAATAAACTGGAAGTCAAAACTGCTTACGGATGTGTCGAAGCACCGGATAAGTCGAAGTTTTTTTTTGAGTTCCCTGAACTTCGACACAACAGAGTTTCACTGTATCTTATTTAGAGCACACAACTCGTTTCTGGACTAACCTTCAGTGAGTACACTCAAAGTCCAAAGATTGTTCTGCCAAATCATTTTTTAAATCTTTGGGAGCGAGAAAACCAAATGTCCTAAACAGGATAGCAAAAAATCAGTTACGGTTACATTTACCTGAGAGAGGAGAACCTTTGTTTTAGTAAGTTATGGTTACATTTACCTGAGAGAGGAGAACCTTTGTTTTAGTAAGTTACGGTTACATTTACCTGAGAGAGGAGAACCTTTGTTTTAGTAAGTTATGGTTACATTTACCTGAGAGAGGAGAACCTTTGTTTTAGTAAGTTACGGTTACATTTACCTGAGAGAGGAGAACCTTTGTTTTAGTAAGTTA
>MJUT01013235.1:660816-677624 GCA_002080005.1 Gigantidas platifrons
ATTCACTTCCTACCCTTCAGTGTAGGAGATAGACAATGTTCAGTGATTTTCCTCAATGAATCTATTGGAGAATTCCTGTATTCTATTGAGGCTAAGTCTACTCTACCACTACCGGCACCCATTCCTTTTGTTAAATCACAGTATAGTGTCAGAATAACTAGTGCTGCTGCAGCAGGTGAGTTAGATCACTTTATATTTTACTATTATCTACCTTTATGGCCAGCTCTCTATGCGTCTGTGGCATTCGGTTTTACCCGTGTCAGTATGTACGTCAAGTATTCGGTTTCCACTCAATAACTTAAGTTGCTCTTAAAAGCAAATCTTTTGAATTTCATGCACAAGTTGAGAGATAATAAAAGGAAAGTCAAGTTCCATTTCTGGCTTTACCACATTTTCTATTCTGGAGTTATGCCCTTGTTTACTTTTGCCATTTTATTTTATACATGTATTTACAAATGTTCTGTCTTGTATGACTATCAAAGAGAATCTTGTAAGAAAATCTTATTATAGCACAGGTGGTCTTTATATACAGTTTTATCATAATGACAGTTGAGTGGAGAAGATTTAAAACCATATGACTGTATGATCATCAATATTATTGTCTTTCGTTGCTAAGTACCTGTTTTTATTACTGATGGTTTTTTGTTAGAAAAAAAACCCACTGGTTATTTTATCATTGGTGAGATTACCAGCTTTTCTTTCACTTTATTTAAGATTTGTAATGTGCAAAGTATAATTTAATATTTTTATTATTTAAGTTTTAAAATTAGATATTCAGAAATCATTAACATTTGTTTTTAATTAATAAGTTATTATTTGAAGTTATGACAGTTGTTTTTTTAAATTTGTCTGATTTTTAAACTATTACTTAATAACACTTCAGGAACAGGACGAGGGTTGTTTGGTGGAGATGATCGTATTGTATACTGGAAATGTGAGGCTGGTCAAACATTACAAGAAAATCTACATGTACCTACAACTAATAAAGCTAGAGAAAAAGCATTGTTAATGGCTGCACAACAAGTAAGTGTGATTTTAACATTGTAATGATACACAAGGATGGAGAATATGTTCTGAATTTAGTATGATTTTTTTTAAATTTTATGCCCACAATGCTAGGCGTTAAGCTTCACCCTTGTACATTTGTACTTTGGTTTTAGTTCAATTATGTTTCTTTAAGCAAATCATTTGTAATTTATACACCAGGTCAGGTACTAGCAAAGGCAGTCCAAATTTGTTTTTTGACTTAAAAATAAAATCCTTTTTCTGTTCTGTATATATAGCCCTTAATTAATTAAGAATTGAATGCATTCTTTTGAAGTTCCATTGGGGTATGAAAGCATTGACCGAAGTACATTTTCGCTTCATGTTGAAAATGTGCTTCGATCAACACTTTCATACCCCAATGAAGCTTAAAAAAAATGCATTAAATTCTTATAATTATATTTAAATCACACCAAAATTTAATATAGTTGAATTTTTCGTTGTGAATTTTATTTGTGTTAGATTATTTGCTGTTGGAAATTACTACGCCATTGATGGTTTAAATCTGACGTCGTCATGGAGGCACGTACAAGTTCGGGTTTGAGTTTCATTGGGATATGAAACATCTCTTTTATAATCATGTGACCACTTCATAACCAATCATATTGTAACATTTCAATGAAAAACGGAAGTAATGTAATGTAATTTGTGGTTTCAATGCTGTGACTTCAAGTAGAATTATGTCTATTATGCCTTTATTGATTCTATAATTATGCATTTGTTTTCTTTCGCTGGAAGTGGGGGCATTTGTGTGATGGACACATTTTTCCATTTTTGATTCTGAACCACATAGTAACACAGCATTGGTGGAGTTTTAAGGAGACATATTATCATTATAAGAAAGTCTGTTAGAATTTTTTCGACAGATTGATGGGTTTCTAAAGGTACTCCAATTTTCATCCACTAATAAAACTAACTGCCATGATGTAACTGAAATATTACACATGTGAAAACAATGATGTTATTTATGTAGCCAGTGTTTAGGCTGTATATAGTACAACAATATCTCAAGTTATCACCGTGTCAAAGTTACGGTAACACAAGATTAACACATCCAAGCATTACATTCCAAATTAATACATTTACCGTCACATTTGCAGAAAATAAAATTTGATAATTAAAGTTATTAAAATTCTGATGTACTTGTTTTGGTATTGGGTATTTTGTATAACAATCTTTATTATTTTTTATTTTTTTTACAGCACATGAGTGAAACAGAATTACAAAGACGGCAGGTGACTGGGACACTCCACTCTAGCAGTGTGACATCACAGGTTATCACAAAACTATCTACCAATGCCACACAAAGCATCACACAAGCAAAGGTGACATGTTTCACTTTACTCTTAAAGGGTGTCTAATTGTTAATGAATGTTAAGAAAAATATGAAATACCACATACTGGGTTATATTTACAGTTTAAAAACTTTGGCATGTATTGTGTCTTCCATTCAAAATTGGCCATATTTTGGAATATATTGTGTTTGTCATTCAAAATTGGCCCAACTTTATTGTGTCTGTTATGAACAATTGGTCAACTTTGGCATAGATGGTGTATTTCTTTCAAAAATCACTAAAGTATGGCATATATTTGGCACATATAATGTTGGTCATTCAAAATTGGCCAAATATGATAACATAATGCAAACTATATATGAATGAGAAATTGCAAAAACAAATATTTTCACATTTTTTCTTCTCAAAATCATGAATCTTTAAACCTGCCAAGATAACCCATTGTACAATATTTTTTGTAGGGATGTGATTCTTTACAAGACACAAAATAGTTTCACATGTTTTTCGTAGAATCATGAAATAACACTACATTACTTTTCCATTTCAAAAATACTTGTAGGAATGTAATTCTTCCATCTGTCAAAAGGGCAAGGCTTGTTTCTTTGATTAGTTAAATAAATTAGATTTTCTTTGGGTTAGGATATTTTATTTCTTCATATCCCAATATTAATTTTCATTTACTAACATCAATATTAAAGATTTGCAGTTTGTTCTTTTCATACATACCACGTTTAAAAAGTGAACATATCTTTCTGATTTGCACACAATATAAAAACATCTTATAATGATAAATGATATATTAGTTGTAGATTTGGTTTTTGATAAGAATGGTAAGAAATTATGAATTAATTGTTGGTTTTGTGAATTATATGTTTTTATAATATGTTCTGTAATCTACCAGACAGGTTGTTTTCCTGTGAACTAAATTACAGTCCCTTCATGAATAAAATAAATTGACTGTGATGGGAGAAGTATCTTCAATAATCTTTCTAGTGAACTAGAAAACACTTTTTCATTTCTTGACTGAAGATACAATGCAATTGTTTTTACATTCTATTTGTCTAAAAATCACAACTATAGTCAATTTGAGTCCCTTTAAAAAAAATGTTTTCATGAGATCTATGATAAATCTAGCATTTGTCTGTATTTTATATATCTTAAATCAATTCATAAAGTTGACTTTTCCTTACTGTCATAGAACTTTCGTACTCGAAATCCAAAACCATCCAATCAGAGCACTGGACATATTGTATTCAGTGTTCTGATTGGTTGTTTTTCAAGTACAATGAAATAAATCTTATTTAAAAGTTTTATGACCACAGTAATTTAAGCCTGTAACAAAACATATGAGCAAATTTTTATTAATTTATTATTTTTTATTAATCAGTCCAAGTCACCATCAGGGACAACATACACAGTAGAATATGATTCAGAATATTACACGATTCAGAAGATGTTACTAGTTCCACCTTCAACAAACAGTCCTAGAAAATCTAACAGTGCTCCAGCTTTGTATGGTAGGTTTTTAAGATTTATGTCAGATGAAGGACACCGTAAATCAATTCCTACATCATATTTTCCAAATTATATTTTATAAAAAAAAACTTCAGTTTAATTTTAATTTTTATGTTTGTAATGAAATGTTATTTACATTTTTAAAAGTTTATTTTATTGTCTGAACCAAGGGGGGAAATAATATCAGTCCTTAATAATAAACACACAATGTTTATAGATACAGTGAAACCTGTCTAAAACGAACCTCCGTGGGACCAACTTTTGTGTTCGGAATAGACAGGTGTTCTGTTTATACAGGTATAATTAACAAAGATTTCCTACATTAGAACTTTATTTAAAGTGTGGTTTATGCAGGATTTCGTTTTATTTAGCTTTCGGTGTAGACAGGTTTCACTGTATCTGATTTATTTACCTCGTTACAGGTGGACTAAAGGAGCCTCATGTAGAGTTACCTGTTAAATTTAAAGCTTCTGAACCTGGGCATTATCCTTGTCAGATAACACTGAAAAGTGCAGAAGATATCCGAGTGTACAAAGTAGAATGTACAGTAAATCCAGAGGGTAACACAGCTGAGATCAAGTTCTCTTCTCCAGTTCATCAATCTGTCTCACAAGAGATTCCAATTGTATGTATATTAAAAATGTATCTTCAATTTAAGAGCCTCCAACAAAAATATTAGAAAATCTTAGGATCACTTATTCTGTTGTCTAGAAATCTCCCAACATTTTATTATTTTGTGCTTCTATTTTGTCAGATTTTTTTGTGTTTTTTTATGTAAGGTGACAAAATGTGCACATCATAAAAATACCCTGATGAATTCCACCTATTTCTTAATAAAGTAATAAAAATATTTGGAAGTGAAATTTGAAAGAAAATACATTTAGTGGTTATTTTTAGACATAATTACGTGTCATTAACACAAATATGACATATTAAAATATTTTGAGTCGTGCAATTCAACATTTTTTTTAGCTTCAAAAGTTGTCTAACTTGTTTGGTTGTTTTTTTTTCAGGTTAATATGACAAATCATGACTGGCCCCTTAAAGCTTGTATTGAAGGTTCTGGATTTGTTGGACCACCAAGTATCCTGGCTAAGGCCTACAACACTACAAGATATCCTCTTGTGTATAGACCACAGAATGAAGTTTCTGTCACGGTAAGGACTAATTCTTGATCTTATAATGTTATTTACAATACCATTTGTTAGCAAATGACAAAAGAAAAGCAAAGAAACCTACAACAATACAAAATTAAATTTATGTCAAAATATAAACTAAGGTTCTCCTGACTCAGGCATATGTAACCTTAGCCAATTTAGGCTATCCTGTTTTGGCCCTTTGGTTTTCTTGCTCCCAAAGGTTTTTCAATTATTTGACTTTCAAATATTTTGACTTTGAGCGTACCTGATGAAGATTATTCCGGAAACGTGTCGTGCCCAATAAATTAGATATCTACGTTTTTATTCGTTGCATGTATAGGTATTGTACGGAACCCGTTTACTGACAGGAGAAATATATTTTTATTTTGTTTTAGTGAATTATTATTGCGTTAAAATGGATTATTATTTAAAGAAAAAAACGAACTATTAATCAATTCACTTTTTTGAAATATTAATTTGGAAAAACAAAATAATAGTTCATTAAAATAGTATTTCATGTAAACGAAATAAGAATAATATTTCTCATGTAGGTAAATAAGCTCCGTAGTATTGTGTATTATAATAATTATTTGTCGTCAGTATTGTGGTGTTAAACATTGTTATTTTTATTTGTAGGGCAAGTTGACGTTATCTAACATGGAAGACGGGACAGATCATGTATTCCATCTGAGTGGTACTCCACAGAAACCATTAGCTCTTGATCATATTGTTGTCAAATGTGAAGCCAAAAAGAGGTGAGCAAGAAATGCAATTGTGCCACAATACAGTTTATTTTGTGTTATCTAGCTCAGTTTGTGCTAGACCAGCATTTTAGAAGAATTTTTTCTATTTGATTAAGCAAATTTTATGCAATTTTTACTAGCTCGAACCAATTTTTACTAGACTGGGGAATAGTGCTAGTGGTTTTTGGCACAGACTGCAAGCTAATGGTAATAATTGTAGTAGATATTTTTTATCTAGAAAAAGATGACAGTCAAACCTGTCTAAATGGTCATATTAAATTAGCAATCACCAGCACTAAATGGTTGTTTGAAACCCTCCTTAACATGTTATTGTACATCAAATATGGAGTCACCTCACTAGTCATCTCACTAATGTGATCAACAGACATGTATTTAATTGTCAGTTTTCATTCTATGCTTTATAAATCATTGAAGGGGCCACCATGGTCGTGATCATAAGGTAATTGGATTTACAACTACCTATGCAATCGGTGCCTATCACCAGTGATGTTGTGAGTTCGAATCTTGATCAGGGCAAAGTGTACAACATTATGTGATAAAGTTTGTCAGTGACTTTTGACAGGTCGGTGGTTTTCTCAGAGTCCTCCGGTTTTCTCCACCAATAAAACTGGCCGCCACGATATAACTGAAATATTTTTGAAAGTGGCGTTAAACACCATCAAACAACAAACAACATATACAAATCATTGATAATTAACTTTTCGAGGTGTTTTCAATTCATGACTGTATACTAATTGACAATAATTGTAAACTATATTTTATCTAAAATAATGATAATTGTTTTTTCTAGAACCTCATGCTCATTATCAGTACCAAATGTAACAAGGAAGAAGCTCTGTTACAAAGTGAGTATTATTTTTGAGTCGTTGTGTATAGAAAAAAAGGAGTTCAGTTGAATGGTTGTTAACAGTTTATGTACATGTAATAGTTCAGTTGGAATAATTTTGAAAAGGAATTAGTCATTGACATGGCTTGAAAAATTCATTGATCAACCCTCCCATCTTCAATAAGAGCCACGTCACAATATAGTTGAAATATTGCTAACGTTGGCATTAAACACCAATCAATCAATCAATAAGAGCCTCCTGATATTTTCATAAAAATTCCAGGATCTTTTTCTTCCAATGTGTACTCTTAACTGGGATGTAGAAATTGGCTATTGTACAATGCTTTGTTGCAATATACAAAATCTACTTCTATTTGAATTCACCTACTGAGGGATTGAAAGTACTGCTTATCTGGTATGAAGTAAGACCATAGATATGAGAAATAGACCATGAAGATGTTGACCTTTGACCTTAAATATGAGAAATAAACCATGAAAATGTTGACCTTTGATCATCAAAATATTAACCTTTGACCATGAATAATGTTTCATAACACCTACTGTTTTATAGCTTTAAAAGTTAACCAATTTTGACATATATTTTTATTTGACTGTAGGTTGAATCTGATATTCCATTTGTTGGTGGAAATGGTTCTCTGACCATACTGCCTGGTAAAACAGGAACATACAATATGGAGGCTATACCAACTCGTAGAGGAGTGTACAGAGGAATCATAGCATTTATTGCTGGCAAAAACCCTATTATGTAAGTCTTTATTGTTAGAGTTGGCATTATTAATATAAAGTTATATAAACTATCAATTTATTTCCCACTAATGTGGAAGTGTACTTTCTTGCAACATGATGTGATCATGTTTGTCAAAATACTGAAATATCATGAAATATAGACTGTGATCGCTTTATATATTTTGTATTTAACCATTTTCTTAAAGAGGTATATGGACTCTGTCAACAACAACAAAATCCAATCCAACACTCGAAATTTTAAAAAGCAGTAAGTCTAGTATTTTCATTCATTTTTAAGTAAAAATAGGCACTACAAGAATGAGTTATTATGACAACAATTGCATGTATACATTCTATTCCATTTTACACCAAAAAGGTCAATGAAACATAAATTACACCAGTACAATTGTTCCAGATATGTATGTGGAAAACTGTTTTTAGTGAAATGAAATGAAATATTTTCTCTAGACCAATATAAGACTAAGGTTATAAGTGAATGTACAGTAAAAGGAAGATTTATTGTATACAAATTTTATTTATTTCAGTGAGATCGACAGTGATGGAGATGAAATACCAGATGATGATGACGATGAAAGTAGGAAGTACTATGGTTACAGGGTGTGGTACTCGTTAGAGATCCAAGTCCAACCATCACCTCCAGAACGAATAATGACTGTTGAATGTGCTTGCCATGTAAGCATTAATTATAGTATTTCAGTGAAACCTGTCTAAACCGAAACCCTGAATAAAACAGACTTCCTGTATAAACCGAACTTTAATAAATAAATTCCAAATGTAGGAATCTTTGTTATTTTAACCTGTATAAACCAAACCCCTGTCTATTCTGAAAACAAAAGTTCATCCCAAATGGGATTGATTTAGACAGGTGGTTTTAGAATTACCAATATCTATTCCAATGCAATTTCCCCAAAATATTTGGTTATTAGACAGTTTCATGTATTGCTTGAAATCTTTTTTTTTTTCAAAGACATTTACTTTTCTTTGAATTCCTGATATAAAATCATGACTATATCCATTACAGATAAATAATGTACATGTAGTTTTTTAGTACATATCTGTACACTGAATGTTTGGATTACATTTCTGTGGGATTTTATTATTTTTTTAAATAGTTTGTTTAACAGAAAAAAAAGTAATTACAATAAGTTTATAAAGTAATACACTGACACAATATTAACCAATGGTTGGAATTTCTTTTCTTTATTATAGAAAAAGGCAGTGTTAGAAGTAATTGTAAGAAATCCTACTCCTGAAGAAATTAAATTAGAGGTAAAGATTGATGGTAGAGATCTGTTTGGAGCTTCATCAATAACATTGGGAGCAGGTGAAAAAGATGTGTACACTCTCACCTATGCTCCTGCTGTCATAGGAAACCATAAGGGGAGGTAAGAACCAATATTTATTCTAGATTCTGTTATAACTAATGAAAGTTTTGAGGCTTAAAATGGACAACAATCATTGTTATGCCTATGCTGCTAGTCAGTCATCGGGGCTATTAAGTTCCACCCACGTCCGTATGTCTGTCTATGCCCTGCATTTGGTTTTCGCTCAATGAATTAAGTCCCCTTAAGCCAATCATTTATATGTATACACAAGGTGAGGGACCATAAAGGAAAGGCTAAATTTGATTTCAATTTCAGACTCGTCCATTATTTCCGTTCTGGAGTTATGCTCCTCGTTACTTTACCTGGTAGCGAGAGCATCCATGTCCTGTGGATGCATTCTTCACATTTCTGTAATGAAGGTTTTGATGCCTACAATGGACTATAACCAATGTATAAGAGAATATATAAAAGTTCAAAGCCGAAAACAAGATTATTACATTTTTAGTCTGTATTGGCTTTATTTGACTTATTCCTTTAGGAATTTTCAGGTTGAAAATTTTCATGAGTGAGTGGACAAGTTTTTTATTATCTAGATTATGTTATCAGTACATATGTATTGTTTACTATTTTGAGGTTAATATATTTTCCATGAATGTGGGAGTTGGGTCATTACTACGAAGAAGGGGTTAAAGGTCAAAATGTATATCTAGAACAGTTATATTAGCCTATGATAACATTCATTTTTTTTGTTCTTCTAGTAGGATCAAGATAGTTCTGATAAAGTGTTAACCGTGACCTCAGATTATATTCCTATTTGTTATTTTCAGGTTGATATTTTTCCATGAGAGTGTTGGAGAGTTTTGGTATGACCTTCGACTACATGCAGACTCACCACCACAAACAACACTTACACATATGGAATGTGATCTTGGAAGGTAAGTTTGATAAATATTGTGTGTTAGCAAAACAAAATTATGTCAAGTTATAAAGTACAGTGAAACTTGTCTAAACGAACCTCCTTTGTATCAACCTTTGTGTTTGGTGTATACAGGTTAAATGAACAAAGATTTGTAACATCGAGACTTTACAGATTCCGTTTTATTCCTAGTTTGATGTAGACAGGTTTCACTGTATTCAACAATAGGTGTATGTTTACTGAGAGAACTTCATATCATTTTCCTAATATTTTTTAGCATAAAAATTTATATGAATTATTCTTTATCAGATTTGGAATATATTACACGAAATTATTTTGTTTTTAAAATGATATTACACCAGGTTTGGATGAAGAAAATTTCCCCCTGAACATTCAATTTGGAATTCGGCGGTACCTTTACTAAGCTATTCATGCATGTTTCAAGTCGAAATATGTTCCCAACAACTAGAAATCTGCAAATTCGTGTGCAAGTTTATCGTCCTCACCATTGTTGTGGAGACTGATTAACTTTCAGTTGTTTTGTTCCGATGATTGCCGATCATGACCTCATGAAGAAAAGATAAACAATCATGGATGCTGAAGTAAGCACGCACACATTCCTGACAATGATTATTGAGGAATCTGTCTGTTTCGTGTCGTGTGAGCCTATTATTTTGGGCAATTATTCTTATGTGGTACACACAGAATCTATTTTTTTTTTTCCATCAACTGAACAGTGCGCATGAGCGATAATCTCCCCGAAAGAGTCTTGGGTCACGTGCATATCATTTGCATTACTGCCGGGATGACAGAATTATCTGCTGTCAAATATTTTACGATTTGCTCTTAAAATCTGCTTTTGAGCAGATTTTTAATGTTATGCAGTTGATTTTAGTTAAAATTAATTGATATATAAGTGAAAATATTTAATAAAAAAATTCCACAATATTTGCCTTTCATATTACTTTAAACTATGATATAATTTTGTAATAAATAAGATACATGTAACATATCGCGTAATACTACATGTTAGGTCTCAATTTATCTAGAATATGAAATAAAAATAAGTTCAGTATTCAATGTATATCATATTTATTAAGTCTCCCAAACAACATTGGGAGACTTATTATACCCCCCGCAAACAAAGTTTGGGGGGTATATAGGTTTCACCCTGTCTGTCTGTCCGTCTGTCTGTCCGCATAGAGGGTACATGGTTTGTCCGTGCAACTCCTCCTACAGTTTTTCTGCTAGGAAGTTTTTATTTTGCAGATCATTTGTACATATATCAAAGATGTGCATGTGGTAAGGATTTTGATTTTTGTACATTTTTACCAAAAATATAGATTGTTGAACTTAGTCATTTTTTGGTGAATTTGGCAAAAAGGGTACATGGTTTGTCCGTGCAACTCCTCCTAAATTTTTACGCTAGGAAGTTTTTATTGTGCAGATCATTTGTACATATATCAAAGTTGTGCATGTGGCAAGGATTTTGATTTTTGTGCATTTTTACCAAAAATATAGATTGTTGAACTTAGTCATTTTTTGGTGAATTTGGCAAAAAGGGTACATGGTTTGTCCACACAACTCCTCCTACAGTTTTTATGCTAGGAAGTTTTTATATTGCAGATCGTTTGTGCATACATCAAAGATGTGCATGTGGTAAGGATTTTGATTTTCATGAATTTTTACTAAAAATATAGATTGCTGAACTTAGTCTTTTTTTGGTGAATTTGGCTAAAAAAGGTACATGGTTTGTCCACACAACTCCTCCTACAGTTTTTACGCTAGGAAGTTTTTATATTGTAGATTGTTTGTACATATATCAAAGATGTGCATGTGGTAAGGATTTTAATTTTTGTGCATTTTTACTAAAAATATAGATTGTTGAACTTAGCCATTTTTGTGTGAATATGGCAAAAAGGGTACATGGTTTGTCTGCGCAAATCCTCCTACAGTTTGTAAGTTAGGAAGTTTTTACATTGCAGAACATTTGTACTCATATCAAAGATGTGCATGTTGTAAGGATTTTGATTTTCATGAATTTTACCAAAAAATATAGATTGTTGAACTTAGTTATGATAATATATTTTCCGTGTAGAATTAGTTTTCAATAATCTTGGACACAGTCAGAGTGAAGCGGGGGGTATTAGTCCCGCTATGCGGACAGTTCTAGTTGTTTTTGCTCCGTTTCTTATTATTATTATTATTATTCTCCTTTTTCCTTTCTCCTTTCTTTCCGTGGACCATGAACTTGTCCACAGTAGATCTCAGGAACTACTGGACAAAATTTCATGAAGCTTGGTGGAGTTATAGATATATGTATCTAGTTGGTCCTAGTTGTGGTAAAGGGGGTCAAGGTCATATTTTGAGGGGTTCAAAGGGGGTGGGGGTTACTATAGAATCCTATGGGAAAGTTGAAATTTCATACATTAATGTTGATAACTTCTAAATTGATAATGATAGAGACATAAAATTTGACATAGTGATAGGTCACCATTAGAGGAGCAATTCTGTGTTTCAAAATTTTCAAAATATCTGCCAAAACACGGCATAAATAATCGGCGGTAAAAATTCAGCATTGTCCGATATCATCAAAATTTGATATGTGGGTAGATAATGAAGTTCCGAATTGATTCCCGACATTGAAAAATTTCTACCGGTCGCCATTTTCAAAATGGCCACCACAATACCGCAAAAATTCAACATTGTCCGATATCATCAAAATTTGATATGTGGGTAGATAATGATGTCCCGAATTGATTTCCGACACGAATTGATTCCCGACATTGAAAATTTTCTACCAGTCGCCATTTTCAAAATGACCGCCACCATACCGCAAAAATTCAACATTGTCCAATATCATCAAAATTTGATATGTGTGTAGATAATGATGTCCCGAATTGATTCCCGACATTGAAAAATTTCTACCAGTCACCATTTTCAAAATGGCCACCACAATACCGCACAAATTCAACATTGTTCGATTTCAACGGAATTTCATATGTAGGTAGATTATGATGTCCGGAATTATTCCCGACATCGCAAAATTTCTACAGTTCTCCATTTTCAAAATGGCTGCCACAATACCGCAAAAAATCAGGCTCAGAATTTGTCACAATGCAAAGTGTTCATTTAAGCCTGTTGTCAGTGGCCGGTTTGGGAGACTTCATAATCGTTAGATTATAATCATATCTTGTTATACTTATTATTAACAGGTGGACACAGCAGACAATTTTATTGGATAATCCAACAGATGAAATGTTAGAATTAGTACCAACAGTATCTAATACCAATAATTTCTCCCTGGAGAGAGACAATGAACGACCTATAGTATTACGACCTCGTTCTCAGATAGAGGTTCCTATACATTTCATGCCCTCTACACTAGGTCAGGGTGATCATATTGCTAGGATTATATTCCACAGTGAACAAGTAAGTACAAAAGCCGTCATAAATCCAACTTTTCTCTCGTCTATTGTACATAAATCTTAAATGACAAAACACATTGACCTCTAGATCTTGTGTACATCTTTTGTTTAATGTAAGCCTAATACAATGTATTTATTTTAGTAAAATTTAAGATCAAATTTGATATTGTAAATTAATTGTTTTGGTGCATAATCACTATATATAAGATATGAGGTATAAAATATGTACATGTAGGGGAGATTTTGGTCAGTTTGTACAACTTTCGTTACATGAAAAGTCACATGACTTTTCATGCACTATTATTTACGAGCACAATCATCCAAGAACAACATTGTTAATGGGCTAATTAAGAGATGTTCCAAATGACCAGTAAATCTCTATTATTTCATTGGATAAGACAGTCCACATTAATTGTTGAAATATTTACGGGAAAAGTGTGAAAATGTCAAATTCAGACAGTTCGCAGGAATATTCGGATACTAAATTAAATAGATAGGTAGACAAGAAAAGAAAATTTTAAAAATTGTTATCACACAGGTATGTTATTGAATAAAAAATAGAATAAATATTCTATACTGAAGTTATCTGTTTATACTTTAAATTTCATTGCAAATCTTTATTTACTTTTTAACAATAAATTTGATATTTCAGCTTGGAGAATGGATATTTGTAGCTACTGGTACCGGACTATTACCTCAGCCACAGGATCCAGTCAGTGTTTATACAGAAGCTGGATCTAATACCACACTGATTATACCATTCCGTAATCCAATGGACCACGCTGTTCTGGTAGATGTTCAACTTCTAGGTTAGTATGAATCATGTCATTCAATACAGTTTCAGTATAGATTAAGCTTATATAGTACTGACAATAATAGAATATATGTGTACAGTGGGATTTCTCTTTAAGGTGGTCCACCTAGTATTGGTTTATTTCCATTTACCCGACACACTATTGGCCGAAGACGGGATATAGATTTGAATATGCATACCGAGAACTCGTTCACCTGAAAGAAACTGAATGTTCTTTGATTTTTCATTTGCAACTTCTTTATTTCTAATATAATGTGCTGTACTAGCTATATAGATTATCTCCCTGTAAAACTATCATTAAATTACGTTGATCACATTTTGTAACTGTTTTCAAATTTACTCCCAGAGTAATTTTCTGTCTGCCAATTAATTAGCATAGCATTAGACAGTCTGAAAATTAAACCCAACAGTGTTAGAATTAGATTTTTGAGCTTACAAAATTGTGTTCTCCCTCAACGGGATTCAACCTCACACCTTTGATACACTACAGCACCAAGCGCTTAGCCTTCGCTTAGCCTTATTTATGTCCAACGCCTTAGACCACTCGGCCACATCTGCAGTATTCTAATTCAAACTTGTTTGTGTATCAGAATTTGTTTAAGGGAGTCAAGTAACATGTAATAGAACTGATCTGATTGTTGTAAAACCCACAAGCAGTACATTAGTATCCCCTCTGATAAGGTCACCCCTTCTGCTATAATAAAGCAACCTTAGTTACAGTGCATCTGCAATCTGGCCTGATAAGAGGGGTAGTCTTTAGTAGAAGTGGGGCTATAAGAGGGAGGCTTTTGTATTACATGTATTATTTTTTGTTACTAGGTAATTTGTAAGTACAATATTATGCTGTCACTTTGATATTTTGTAACATTTTCGTTTTCTTTGGCTATTTATAGATAGTAATGCTCAGTTGGAGAAGATAGTGAATGGATACACGACTTCACAGACGGCTTTCTGTCTTCTTCTCAAACATATGAATGGTATCAGAGTGGGTCCAAAGTCCACATTAGATATCCCAGTATGCTTTGCTCCAACAGAAATGACCAAATATGAAGCTCTTTGTTCAGTAATAGTTAGAAAGGAGGATGGTGGTAAATGGATGTATGGCCCTGTAGACAGCAGAGGGTGAGTGTTAGCTGAGTTCGTTACAAAAACAGATGTTGAATAAAAATTTTCTCTGGATACATTGCTTATGCTTATATCAGAATTAGTTGGTTCAATTAAAGATCACCTTTTTGTCTTCTGTAAATGTGTTTCCAAATATAGTGCATATAATTTAAATTCATTTTTGTAGTTAATCACTTTTATCCTCCGTAAATGGAGCTTTTCCATGGGAGATAACCCATAGGAGACAGGGTCTTGTGAAGTTGTCTCCCATGGGTCCAATCAAACATACCAATTTGTTCAACGTCACAGTTGTAACCATAATAAGCATGAATGATTTGACATAACCATGAAAATCGTCCCAAGGAATGGCAAATTTTCCTTTAATTCTTAAGTCTGTGCAGTTTTACCATCATATTTGACGAAAAAAAATAGGTTCTGACATTCAGCCAAAACTGAAGATTAATAGAATCTAACACCCAAAGGTAAGATTTCAATTGTTCTCTGACAAGGCTTGCCGAGTCAGAGAACGATTGAAATCTTACCCGAGGGTGTCTGAGATTTCTCAATCTTGACCTGTCATTGGTGTTTGATTATTTTTCTTACACAGACATCCCCCCAAATTAGTTTTTTTTTCTTTGCAGTGAAATTCTGTTAGGGTGTGTGTTATTCGATCACATATCATGAAATGAATATATTTGGCTATGAACAAGCACATCACCTTTTTATAGAACAATTTGACTGGGAAAATCCATATAATTTTATTCTCACAGACATCCCTGACCTACATTTGACTTGTGTTTATATGTATTTACATGGACTGTGTTTTTTCTAAGACTACCGCATCACAACCATCAATGAAATAATATGCACAATGTGAAAGAAACACCAAATCATGAACGCTTCAAACTGTAATAATATTTAAAATTCGACTTTCATATCACAATAAATATAACAATAGTAAAGAAAATGTTTGTTTTTAAACGAACAAATCAACACAAACACTGTTATTAGAAATGTATGTCATTTCACTGTGACGTCATTAACTACGACAGCTGATTGATTCAGTGAACAGGAAATCGATAAGTGCCAACTGTTGACAAAAATCATACACAAACATGTTTAAACAAATGACAACATTAAGAGTTTTGAAAGATTGATTAGACTTTGGCTAACATTATATTTTGTAAAGCATATTTTATTTTAATCATATATACAAACAATATTAACAAAGGATCACAACAGAGGTATAGATAACACTGGAAAATCTTGAAGCGACGATTACTTTTGACAGGTAAAAGGGTGTGTAGCTTGTCTTACACAGGGGGGTGTAAGACAGAAAAATCTATTCCCGTGAAAATTGAGAACTACTTTATCCTCTGTGTAAGAACATGATATCTTCCACTTGTGCGGGGAGTTCTTCATCTTTTCTCCTTTGCTCTCCACTCAAAAAAATATGTAATTTCACACACTTGTGGATGATATCCTTATTTTCAATGTAGACTTGTGTAAAAACCTAATAATTTTCAATGAGTAGAACTTTTATCTCTACACCTAGAATTTAATACAATGAAATCAGGGTAAATATGTATGGTCACAAAATAGTGAGATGTTTGGAAAAATAAAAATGTGATATTAATAAATGTAAAAAAATAATACAATACAAGAAGATATTATCAGTAAACCTCTCATTTCTGCTAACTAAATCTCATATCCCACAACAATGTATGTACCGGGGGTATACAGTCAAATCTATATTAAGAGGTCACCTTTGGGACCTATAAAAAGTGGCCTTATAAGACAGGTGACCTCTTAAAAGAGGTTAAATTCATATGAATTTTACTATGACAGGACAAGAAAAAGGTGACCTTTT
>MJUT01013235.1:677783-692134 GCA_002080005.1 Gigantidas platifrons
AATAATCGTATAAAATATTTATATATGGAAAACCTTATGTTTGTAGAAAACAAGTGTCAAGAACAGGAAAAGATGGCTTATCTGAAATAAGATGGTTATACCCTGTACAAGGTGTACCAGAATCTAAACCAGTCAAGGATACTACAGGGGCAGTCATAGAGTGTAAGGCACGGGACCGTGTAGAGGAAAGATTGGAGGTCACACTGGCAGGTGTAGCTCCTGCATCTTCAGGACCACATAAAACAATTTCCATGAGGGCAATCACACCTAAAGGTCAAAGTCCAAATATACCAGACGGTATTGTTATTGGAGAAAGTAAGTTTTCTATTGGGGAAAAAAAAATTAAAAATTTGTGGAATGTATGTTAAGTTATATACTGTCACAAATGTTTTATAACAGTCCTCAAAATGAAAAATTTTAATTTACTGGTCCGAATCAAATTCTTTAATATATTTTTATATACAATGTAGTTATAAATGAAAATTGAAAAATGTACTGGTCTGAACAAAGTTTTACTGCTCTTGGGCCGGAGGACTGGTGCTCACCGTGAAGACTGTATAATCTAGTAAAAGTTTTTAAATGCCAAAAAAGTAGAACACTGATAGATTGCATTAGTGTACTAACTTGAAAGTTGTAACTTGAGTATAATACAATTGCTCAAGAAAACATTTTGAAGCATTTATGTAAAAACGATTTCACCCATTTAAAAAAAAAATCCACCATTCATATAAACCAAACATGTGGTTCAAAATAAATTAACAAATGTGTTTAATTGTCACGTAGGAATTCCTTTTATTTAAGAAATAATTCAAGGAATTCATAGTTTGTTTCCAGTTTTAACATGGGTAACATTATTTTCATAAATTTGTATCCAGAGCGATAGCATGTGCTAATTAAAATATATCAGGAGTTTTATCACAGTATCATTTATATAGCCAATGAAGGACGTCGAGTTAGAATTACATTTTATTTTCCACTTATCATTTGTTGAAAGACTATTTGCCCGACAGGCATAAAACTTTTGAGTACGATTTTTATACTCATACTCAAATAACATCCAATCAGAACATCAATGTTTAAAGTATTCCAGTTGGACAATTTTGAAGTAAGTTTTATCACCTTAAGGTGGTACCATACACTTCAGGTAAAATTTGATCTGCTCGTTTAATTTTCTTATTTTTTTTGGCAGTGTGTTTGAATATATCCACTGTAATAAATATCAAACTTTTAACAAATTCCAACCAACAGACTCAGAGCTATAAATTCACTAGCCACATAGCAGCTTTTCTCTCTGTGGTTTTGATCACCGAGATGCTTGAAATCTGTATACAAACATCATATGATCAAAACGTTCAACTGATTTTAAAGAGTTATGTCCCTGTAGTTTATGGTACCCCCTTAAGGCCTGATTTTACCTCAGTGATGCAGCAAAGGTCAAGATGTCTGAAGTAATTATAGTAAAAGAAGACATATATTCTATACATTCTGATGGAAACCCAGACATATGAATCTTTCTTTAGGTGTTTAACCATGGGAGAAACCAATTTTCTTTCTGTTTCTCATGGATGATATTTTTGTACATGTACTCAAAATAAACTAATTTTAGAGAACATTTAATATATATCTAGAGAGATGTTGTTTTCACAAGGGGCAGATTTTGGCATTTCATTAAAAACAAATTCCAAAATTAAAGCTGTCAAGATACAAAGTCAGATGATAGATACAGTGATTGAACTGCTAATGTACAGAATGTAAAAATTATAAATAAGTGTCAAAATAATTTACCAAATGATAATACAAAAAAAATGTATATAAATTTCACAGTTTAGGGGATTTTAGGTTTTTAAATTTTCATGATGTTTAGAAAATTGTCCTCTTTTTTTCATATGAAACCTGATGATGTTGAATTGAGTAAAATTTCATAAATTTCATTGTTGTTGGGATTTGAGTTTTTTTCAATATTCGTGTGTTTAGAAAGTTGTCCTTTTTTTCAAGTGAATGCAGATGATGTTGATGAATTGAGTGAAAGTTCATTGTCTGAAACACCTGAAAGTAAGCTTATCACAGCATTGTAATGCATGTCTGGGTAACTTTCAGCATGTTATAAATAAAAATCATCACTTTTTCATCGGATTGCATGATTTTCATTATTGTTAATATCAGTACATTTGAATTTTTTAGGAAACAGATTAGACATAACAATATATTTGATCGTAGCATGACTTAAATATAATATTATGTAAATATTAGTCAAATAAGCAAATTTTCTTATTTTATTTATTTTTTCTTCATTTTTTCATAATTTTTCTTCTTTTTTATTTATTCATTTTTTATAGAAATTTCAAAGTAGCTACTTATCTGATTTAGACATTTTGTTTATTGAAAGATTTACACATTTGAATATTAAAAGTTGTGAATATTTATATTATTATATATTTCTTACATTGAAATACTTATATATATACTTATATAGTACCTTTAGATACATGTAGATATATTGGGTTAAATTTGTCTTTGCCTCCTTGTCCTAATCTGAATATATCAATAAATTTATCTTTGGAATGTCATATGCCAAGAATTTTGGATGTTGTAATAATCATCACATTAGCAGCAGTATATATTAAATACATTCTTCATATATGAATAATGTCATCATACTTATGTGTGGTTTTAATCAGGATTTTGGCTTTCTTGGGATAACAAGGCATGAAAAGAACCATTTTATATTTAAGAAATAATCCATGGCAGCCATTGTGTTATATTCATTTAACCATGGGCTGGCCCTTTATAATCGAATTTAATCCCGAGCGGCAGCGAGGGGTTCAATTAACGATTATAAAGGCCCAGCCCATGGTTAAATGAATGTAACACAATGGCTGCCATGGATTATTTCGATTCTAATAGGAAAAATACGGTAATTTACTTGCAAAATGCCACCTATACACACAGCAATGTATTTGGCTGTTCTGTTACCCTCCCGAACACAAAGTTACGATTTCTGTCATTTGAGATTACTAAATGTTGTCATTGATGAACATCAATTCAAAAGAAAGGGAAAATACTACAAATCCCACATCGACAAGGAGGCGTACACGAAGCCAAAAAACGTCAGGATCTCTATGTTCTAAACTGGAAGTCTTCATATGACGTCATGTTGTTTACGTGCCAAAATTGTCAACAACATTTCGCACAATTTTAATTTTCTACGGTAAATGTAGGTCAGTATAACGTACACCATTTCGCGGGAGGGTACACGGAATAGCCGAATTGACAACATTACCGCGTTTGCGCTAAAAGTGTTGTTGTTGAGTATTATATAAACTAACGATAACACGGCGTCATATTAGAATGATTTTTTAACGATATTCATAACTTCTTTAACAATTTATATGTTTAACTTTGTATTTCTGTGTGTGGTTTATAAACATTTTAAAGCCTCTTTCTATATTTTGAATAAGTTTGTATTATAACTTTCTTTTAATATAATATGTTTGTTGCTTGTTATTTTGCTTTTTTATAACAGATTAATGAAGAATTTCGTTTCATTATGACATTACCGTTAATCATTTTCAAATATCAAACAAAAATTATTTTTTTTTCATTTTAGCTTTAGCCACTGCAGAAGAATTTACATATGAGATAAAGTATTTAGATGGTGATGCTTTAGATAACCTCCAGAATTCTGTAGCGTTGTCACTCATCAGAATACAGAGAGAAACAGCCTCAGGATTAGTTATTCTGGTCTTCAATACCGTATATGCTCCATTTAAACCAATGAGGTATGTATAAAATTAATAATAAAATGAAGAATGAAAAAATACAACACTGTCGGAACAATTCCAAAATCTAATTGAAAAATTGTTAGAAACATGCACATATATAAATGACCGCTCATTTTCCTGGCTTGGTACAGGCACTTCAATAAAAAGTGGCGGGGTTAAACTAGTTTTATCAGCCCAAACCTTCCCTCTTAGAGTATTCCACATGTGAGTAAAAAGCCAACCCTAACATATAACTGATAATAATTATTGCCACAAAGTTAGAAAAAAATCTGTTGATTTTAAGTCTAATCTTCAACTTAGATAGATAAGTTGTTTCCTTGGAAACATCGAATAAAAAACTATTCTGTTATGAGGTCATGTCTTGACTATATGAATTATTTCAATTATGTTAATCATATGCTGTTTTGCATATTTATTGTGGCTTCAATTTACTGTAGGGTTCTGTCCTATTTATAAATACATTACATTTGGTGTAAACCAAAGATTCATTTCATCATTATGTCCTTTCAGTCACTGTGTAGAGTTACAGGTTAAAGCTGCCACAGGTGGATTGTGGAAGTTCCCACTGAAGTTTGTAGCCACAGAACCACAAGTGGACGATACTATCATCATAGAAGCCACAGGTCTAGGAAAAGATTCCAGCGTTGGATTTAGACTAACCAGCCAGGCTAAGTATGTCACATTATTTTCTTTCAGTTATTACTAATTCTTTATTCATAGTTTCATTTCTACAACTGTAAAATCATGAATCTGGTCTCAATCAACAGAGAACACGGTCTGATACTTGATCAACCAATGCAGGAAGAACATGTCGTCACAACTGATTGCTGATGTATGAAAATGTTAGAGCCTTTTAATCTCTTTGTTTTGATTTTAACTATAAGCCAATTGTGTAAAATAGAATTTCGTAATGATACCCAATTATGAAAAGAAATGACGATGGAGGCCAAGTGATGACAGTACTTTGGGTCAATCGCCAAAGTTTTACATTGGTCACAATATTTGTACTAGTTAACGTAAGATGTTTTGTTTCTTTTATTTAAGGAATATTTGAAATTATTGAACAGGTTATACCATATAACCTGGTTTGGGTCCGTTTACGCTTAATAAACCGCGAAGTGGTTTATGAAAAGCATAAACTGACCCAAACCAGGTTATGCAAGTATAACCTGTTCAACAATTTCAAATATTCCTTATAATTTAATTTTTACAACAAAATTTAATGATTCCTCGATTTTAATTATGATTATTTCATGTGACTATTTGAATTTGTCGTTGGCGGATGAACATGTTGGTGACGTCACAATACCAACCCAGGTTATCGAGTACAGTGGAACCTGTCTAATCCGACACACCAAGAGACCAGGGAAATGTATCGAATTGTACAGGATGTCGGAATACTCTGGTTTTATTTTAGTTAACAGAACTACTTTGGGACCATAAATTTTTGTCGGATGTCACAGGATGTCGGAAAACTCAGGTGTCGGATTGCACGGGTTCCACTGTATTACCAAAATTTTCTGCAGGCAGATTAGCCAATCAGATTGAAATATTCAAATCAAATTAAATTATTATTTGATGAATTAACAGTGTTGATTATATTTATCCAGATTGTCATGTCGTGTACTGTTCCTTAATACATTGTCTGTAACTGATGGTTGATTGTGTTTATTCCTCCTCTATCACGATCGTAATCATAAATGAACCGTGGGTTAAGTTGGACGTTTATTTGTACTAGACAACGTCCATGATAAGTTTGAAGATACTAAAGGGTAATCAAAAGCTATAAATCAAAGGACAGACAATACAATGCCGAAAGGATCAACAATGATCTACAAAACACTACACAGAAAAATAAAGATTGAGCAACACGAACCCTACAAAAAAAAATGGCGATGGAATTCAGGTGTGCACTCTACCATGAAATGTTATTCTAATTTGTTTTTCGTGGCTGCTAGAACATTTGATGTACATGTAGTAGTGACTCCGACAGGACTTTAATTGAACATATCTCTATAGTTTTCACTGTATTATCTTTGTAGACACCCAGTAGTATATAATGCCTACTTTGGAGCAGGAAGTGATCCAGAGTTTACTGTTACTCCACAGACAGGGGAGTTACTACCACAGGGAACCAATGGAACATTACTGAAAATTAACTTTCTACCAAATGTCTATGGCAAACTTTACCAGGCAAAACTAATCGTTCAGGTATATGTACATTTCATTACTTATATCTGCATTTCATTGAGTCAGTGTTAAATTATTGGATTTTTTTTTTTAAAGGATATGGTGATTGAGTTTTTTGGTACTATTTGCAATTGTTAAAAGAGAAAGTTGAGTGAAATCAGATTTGACCAAAACCCCATCATTCATTGTAATCATGACAGTCTTATCATCTGTTTTAACTGCAACAATAATTGAGGATATACAGTGAAATTTGTCTTAACTAAATCTCCTTGGTACAGCCTTTGTGTTCGGAATAGACAGGTGTTTGGTTTATACATTTATACAGGTTAAATTAACAAATAATTCCTAAATTGGGACTTTATTTAAAGTTCTGTCTATACAGGATTCCATTTTATTAAGTGTTCGCTTTAGACAGATTTCACTGTTCAACTATTTTTTCTGTGTATGTCAGAAATTTGGGTCATCCATGGAAATTACATCTTTTGAGTTCAAGGTATTAAGTTAAAATTATATTTGAGAATCAAAAGTAAACTTATAAAAACTCAAATAAGCAATGTGTTGCTGTAAGTAGGACTAATCTGGTTTATATCTAAAACTAATAATTCTTATTACAGACCAATGATATGCAATGGAGTTATAATGTTAAAGGTACTATACCAGAGTACAACCCTCCCAGAGGTCGATCATCTCAACCCATGGCAGGACCACACCCTGATCCCAGGATAAGAGGAGAGAGAATCAGTTACGTCAGACAGAATATCAAGCTTACCACTACAGCTGCATCGTCTCCTCTCAAAGGAGCACCCCTCATACAGAGAACAAAACAATCATAAAGTAACGAGCACCATTCATACAGTATAAAAAAAACTGTTGTATATAAGAAATAAACTTTTGTACAGAGGAATACAAACTGGAATTTAAATTAAAATCATATGTTTGACGAGTGTTTGACATTGTTTTAAATGTATTGATTATATGGTGTACAGTTTTCTATTGTAGTAGCACCCCTCTTATAGGGAAGGCCTGTAATAGGTGTGGCCTCTCTTGAGGGGGACAATTTAGAACATGTAGTATTCTACTGTCTCAGTGTATCTGAAATGTGACTTGATGTGAGGGATGGTCTTTGATTGGAGGGGACTCATAAGAGGGGGGGGAGTACTGTATTAGACTGAAAGAAAGCATTTATTGAAATTCAAACAAAATATTTCTGACTTGTAAATATATTTTAAATTTTTTTTTTTATAGCATATGGATCAACAGTATGTTATCAAAGAACGTTGTACCCCCCTAAATGATCTTTTATTTTAATACAGCTGTGATATCATATATTGTAGTATTAAAAGGCTTAAGTTTTCCCTCTTTTTTGAATTCAACAACCAATATTTTTCTATTTATAACATGTAAGCTATGTACATGGGATATATTTTAGTATGTAATATTATATAAGTCTGTCCAGCATTTTAGTGTTAACTGCTCCTACATAAAGCATTATTTATTAACATTCCTGATGCCATAATGGTGCACTGAAATATATTATGCTAAAAAGATTGATTAAATACAAGGTTGATATGCACATTGTGATGCATGTTATATTTGTACAATGATATTTTTATAAAAACCCTTATTGAACAAATGGTTTAATAATAACTTTTAGTGGATTATCATATTAAAGGGAGATAAATCATTTATAAAGGAAATATAGCAATAATGTTCGCCGTAAAATCTTTCACAAAGGTTGAATGGAAACTTTAGTGGATTATCTCTCTTTGATATAGTATTATCAGTGTTTGGAGACATGTACATTATACTTTTTAAAGGGAGATAAATCCTTTTTAAAGGAAATGTAGCAATAATGTTCCCTGTAAAATAATTCACAAATGATTTAATGAAAACTTTAGTGGATTATCTCCCTTTGATATAGTGCTTTATACTTTTTAAAAGGGAGATAAATCATTTATGAAGGAAATATGGCAATAATTTTTACCATAAATTTTTCAAGTGTAAAAAAACTGTTATATTAGAATATTGTACATTCCAATATTTATGATAAATTATTGTAAGAATAAAAAAAAACCTACTCTATAGCCATATATGTTTACACCCTTCTTTTTAGGAGGCTTTTTGTTAAGGCTTTTTTAATATTTCCGTCCCTATGGCAACTTATACAAGATTATGCATAACTATATTTTATTTTCTGTTGTCATATTATGCATTTCTATCTATTTTTTGTAACGAATTTTCATGTAATGAAACTAACTGTGAAGTTCATACTTGTGATCTGTGATAATTACAATATTTATTTTTTCGTTTTATTTATTGTGAATTTTGTTTATTTTTATTATGTGGACGATATCAAATAAATCTATATTTACATCCTTTAAGATTTCTGGTTTATTATTGATGTTTAAGACTTTTGATGTAAACAACTCATATTGGACATGAACATAGAGTGAGTTAGTATTGTTTAATGCCAAATGAGCAATTTTTCAGCCATATCATGGTGAGAACAAGCTACATTTCAATGAGATGATGTCCACTTTGTTTTAGACCAACATGCTTAGTTTGATTTTTATAGTGCTAGCTCACTGAAACAACAGTCTGCAGGTTGGCATGTCATTCCACTTACACATTATCCTGATTCTAAGCAGACCAGTTTTTGTTATTGCTCCTTAATGCTGCAGGCTTAGCAGAGAAGCAACAAATACCAATTTTATAGTCTATGGCTCAACCCGACAGGGGCTCAAACCCATGACCCAACGCACCCGATGCAAGCTGCTAACCTTGACACCACTGATGCGGTTTTTGATGTATACAAATCAAATTTGGACATAGAGAAAGGATTGGAATCCCATTAATCAGTTTAACCCAACCACATTTCTGTGTCTGTCCAAGGACATAGGAAGATGTTGTGTTTTTTCTGTGTTCAGTGATTTGAGGCTAGAAGTAATTGTTCGTTTTGTTGATATTGGTGGAATTGTTGACCATCACTGTTTAAATTTTCTTTTCATAATAATTGGTCACTGGACATCTGTACAGTTTGTGTTGCATAGAACAACAGTACAGTTTAACATGGGAGCCTATGGGATATGTTTTAAAGTCTTCTTCTCAAAAGCACTCAAACTTGGTCATTGCATGATCCTTTAATTTGTTTTAAAATGGTGTGTGTTGATGATAATTCAAGATGGCCACCAGTATAGTTCATCATTTATTATGGGAAAATTTACAAAATCTTCAAACTTTTTTAACCCAAATGTATGTATGATCGCGATACACACCAAGGTTTTTTTTCGTTTGTGGATTAGAAACCAAGATGTCACACAGGACAAAACTCCAAAATGGCGAACTTGATTGAATCCAAATTTGCTCATGGTCTTTTTTTTAATTTACATTTTTAGCCGAGTTGCAAAGAAGTCAAACTCGGCTTATATGATGAATGGCGTCATGGCGGCGCAATCGTTTCCGCACAATATCTTAAGAATGAAATGTCTGATCTAAATGAAACTTGGTACACACATACCAGGTGGTGATAGCAGGAAACCTATTGATAATGATGTTTGTAGGACAAAGGTCAAGGTCACAACTTCTAAAAATAGAACAAAAATTTTATACTTTTTTCGTTTCCGCACGATATCTTAAAAACGAAATGTTCGATCTAAATGAAACTTGGTACACACATGCCTGATGGTGAGAGGAGGAAGCCTATTGATACTGAGGTTTGTAGGACAAAGGTCAAGGTCACAACTTCTAAAAATAGAGCAAAAATTTGATAATTTTTTCGTTTCCTCACGATATGTTAAGAACGAAATGTCGGATCTAAATGAAACTTGGTACACACATGCCAGGTGGTGAGAGGAGGATGCCTATTGATATTGAGGATCGTAGGACAAAGGTCAAGGTCACAACTGCTAAAAATAGAACAAAAATGATACTTTTTTCTCGTTTCCGCACGATATCTCGAGAACAAAGTGTAGGATCTAAATGAAACTTGGTACATATGTGCCTGATGGTGAGAGGAGAAAGCCTATTGATAATGAGGTTTGTAGGACAAAGGTCAAGGTGACAACTTCTAACTAGAGGCTCACATGAGCCTGTATCGCTCACCTGACATAACTAAGTCCTCTTAAGAATGTCTGCATGCCGAATACATCTAAGTTACTATTCAAATCCCATAGGGTTCTATGTTAAAACTATGTCTGCTCATGGCAGCCATCTTGGATGGAGGTAGTAGTCACCAGACACAATTTTAAAAGTATACTACCCAAGGACCATCCATGCCATATTTGCTTTAAATTGGCTGACTGGTTTCAGAGGGAAGACTTTTAAACAATTTTCCCATAGGGTCCCATGTTAAAACTATGTCTGCTGACTGTGGCAATCTTGGATGGAGGTCGGGCTCACAGGACATAATTTTGAAAGTTGACCACCTAAGGACCATTCATGCCATGTTTGCTTTAAATTGACTTGCTGGTTTCAGAGGAGAAGACTTTTAAACATTTTTTCCATAGGTCCTATATTAAAACTAAGTCGAGTCATGGTGGCCATCTTAAATTTCCGATCAGCAAACGATTCACAAGTTTAGTACAGGATCACCCAATGATCATTCCTGTAAAGTCACAATTCAATTGGCTTAGTGGTTTCTAACAATAAGATTTTTAAAATTTCGACCAATCAGAACACATTATGAGCCCTGGCAGCAATGTTGGATTTCCAATCAGTGCCAAAAACAAAAATCTTGTATATGACCATCTAATGAACATTTCTGCCAAGATTGGTTCAAATCTGTTGCGTGGTTTCAGAAAAAAAGATGAAAATGTGAAATTCCCATAGGGTCCAATGTTAAACTAAGTCGAGTCATGGCGGCCATCTTGGATATGCGATCGGCACAAAAATAACAAATTTAGTAGAGGACCATCCAGTCATCATTTCTGTAATGTTACAATTCCATCGGCTAAGTAGTTTTTGACAAGAAGATTTTCAAAGTTTCAACCAATCAGAACACATTATTGGCCCTGGCAGCCATGTTGGATTTCCGATCTGCACCAAAATAACAAATTTAGTAGAGGACCTCCCAATGAACATTTCTGCCAAATTTGGTCCAAATCAGTTCAGTGGTTTCAAAGAAGAAGAAGAAAGTATGAAAAGTTTACAGACGCGGACGACGCCGACGACGACGGACGCAAAGTGATGACAAAAGCTCACATGACCCTTTGGGTCAGGTGAGCTAAAAATAGAGCGAAATGTCAGATCTAAATGAAACTTGGTACACACATGCCCGATGGTGAGAGAAGGAAGCCTATCAATATTGAGATTTGTAGGACAAAGGTCAAGGTCACAACTTCTAAAAATAGAACAAAAATTGGATACTGTTTTCGTTTCCGCATATCTTAAGAACGAAATGTTGGATCTAAATGAATCATGATACACAAATGCCCAATGGTGAGAGGAGGAAGCCTATCGATATTGAGGTTTGTAGGTCAAAGGTCAAGGTCACATTGTCCATCCACATGTTCGCAACTCGGCTTTTGCACCTTTGGTGCGTTACTGATTTTTATGTTTTGAATGGATGACAGTTGCAACTACAGGACAGAGTTAACCAAGAACCTATGGCAAATATCTTAAAGCTGAAAATACATAATCATTGAATAAGAAACATATCATTTAAACCACTGAGGTAAATAGCCTTTCACACACTTGAATAATGTATTGGCATGAATATTCTTCTTATCAGTAAAATATTACAGTGAAACCTGTGTAAAAACCAAACCCTGAATAAAATAGAATCCTGTATAAAATCAAGCTTTGAATCAAGTCTTAATGTAGGAAATCTTTGTTAATTTAACCTGTAGAAAAGCAGGTCCAAATGACGTTCTGTTTAGGTAGGTTTCTCTGTATCAAAAACTATTAAAAGGCAATAAATATACTGGTATTCAATTACTCTGCTTGGTGGGAGAAGCTAGTTTCCTGATATAACACAGAAACCTTTCTCACTAAAGAAACAAGACGGACACACCTCATGAGCCATGCATGAATCTACAACTGATTGGTGAAAGGATATTGAGTAATTGTTGTTTGACACCACAGATGACTGTTTATGTTTTTTACACATTTGATATGCAGACACTGGTAATGCTTGCCCTCACATCGGTGAGTGTAATGGTTAGCATGCTAGCCTCGTGTGTCGGTTCAATCAAGCCTGTCAAAACAAAGACTATATTTATTAGTATTAGCTGCTTCTCTGATAAGAATGTAACATTAATGAGCAAGAGTAAAGACTGGTAAGTTTGGAATCATGATAATGTGTCAGAGAGGAGTGACATGTCTACATGCAGACTGATGTTTCAGTAAGCTAGCACAAATCCAACTGAGCATGTTGGTCTAGTACAAAGCAAACATCATCTCATTGTAACTTGTTCTCGCCATGAAATGGCTGAAAAATTGCTCACTTGGCATTAAACAACAATCGCTCAATCACTGATAATGATTGCAAACTGCTCACTAAATGAGCTATTACTATTATATATGATTGTACTCAGAATCATGTATATCTCTAGTTTCCACAATATAGCTGAAATACTGCTAAAGTTGACATTAAACACCAATCAATCAATCAATGAATATCTCTAGTACTATTCACAACTCAGAACCTCAATTTGTTAAGGACTTCAAAGCAACATTAGAACAACACATACAATATATATTGAAATACCATTTTATTTTCCAAAAACAGATATAAATGGTACTTAACAGTATAAGGTTCCAGCTCTCAAAACATTATTTTGTCCAACAAGAAAAAAAGTGGAACAATGATCAAATGATACATGTTTTGAGGACACAACAATTATGTTTGATAAAACAACATCTTGTTTCAATACTAAATATCCAACCAAATTTGGCTTTTGTGAAGAATTTAATAAACCAAACAATGATGTTATTTTCCATTTCTTCCCTTTGTGAAAAGTATAATGATTTAATTGACAGACATGACTAACAAAATGCAATAATTCCTACTGGTTTTATAAGTCCTAGCCTGTTGTCCTATCACTTAGAACAAGTATTTAATAAATAGATGATTAAATCAATGGTTTTAGTTGGAATAAGATTATTATTCTATGTTATTTATTATCTTCATAAATTTGTATGACATGATAGAAAATCCAACGTCATTTCTCTGAGTGATGTATTTAATAACTGATATCTCCATTTTTTCAAATACATTATTGATTGTTATCATTTGACTAGAATCTGTGTTTCTAAGCAAGGCCAGAAATAAAAAAATATGTAAATATTCTCTACTCATTAGAAAAAATAGATTCTGCTTCTTTGAAAAGATAGATTCTATTGCATGAAAACAAAAATAAGAAACAAAAAATATGTGATCTTTTTTTTTATTGTATTTATTTGTGACTATTTTTATTTGACTATTTTACTTGTGTTTTACCATTACCAATATTTGACAATACTTATCTGAAAAAAATATATACAAGAGTTTCACAACATGGAACCACATGTTTGAATATTGAATTGATGTTTTACCGTTATATAATGTAATATAACAAAATTCCTATTGTTCACATGTACATAACAACATTGTCTTGTGTATCAATAAGGTCTTATTTTTTTTAACAAAACAATATTTTATAAGGTATTATTTCAATATAACATCAAATACAGAAATGTATTATTGTAACATAGTCTATAAGCACCGTTTTTTTATAAAACTAACTTCAAAAACACATTTTGAAATAAAATACACAAGAAAAAAAGGGAATTTTATGGAAATAATTTTAAACAAATACCCATAAGGCCATGCAAAATTAATTACTTGGTTCTCAGGCCCTTTTTTGTCAAAATTGATGAGGGAGGGCAGCATTTTTTTTTATCCTTTTACTGCTGTAAAAAGTGATGAGGGAGGCATTTTTTCTTTTTTTTTTGTGTGTGAAAAATATGGCAATGTATAAATCTTTTCATTACTTTATTGAAAATTTCAAATTTATTTCTTCTGATGGTGGCAGAAACATCACAAGTGGTTAATTTTTATGGAAACGTCCAATCCGCTGGTCCCAACGTATTATCTCCGTAAACAATTTCAATAAGGTACAAGCTTCGGAGAAGCCCCCTATTATGTTCCCTGGTAAAACTGGCAAACATTTGTGCCGAATTTGCACAGAAACGATTGACATTTTGTCTAAATGTCAAACGGAAACACGTTTTTTATTTATACATTGTCATAACGATGCTTTAAATCTCATTTAAGTATGATGCGTTTTAAAGCGTTTCACCGACCACGCGATATAAGAGAAAAAACGGATGCGGTTGTTTTTTCCGTACGAACAGCGCTACTGCATTTAATTTTTTTTTTTTTTTTTACTATTTTTGCAA
>MJUT01013235.1:692139-714999 GCA_002080005.1 Gigantidas platifrons
AAAATCGGCAATGCAGCGACGAATTGGCCTGAGAACCAAGAAATTAACTTTTTATGGCCTAATTACAAATGTTGAAATTAAATGTGAAAATCTTTAATAATTACAACAGTTAAAAATTAAAATGAAAAGTAAATATATAACATTTAGTAGAATATTAAATAATTAGAAAAATAACCCCAGGGTCAAAATTAGTAGGGGTTCAAAATAAATAGGACACTTCTTTCCAAGGGAAACTCAAATTAACCATGTGTTGCTCGTGAAAGATTCCAGAAATATGATGAACATGTACGATAATTGAACTTGTATAATACCGGTATTAAGTAATCATTACAAATGTCCTACTCGTCAAATTTGAAAGAATGAACATTCATGTCTATAGAACTTAGAAATACGATGACAATGTATGATAATTGAACTTGTATAATACCAGTATTAAGTAATCATTACAAATGTTCTACTCGTCAAATTTGAAAGAATGAACATTCATGTCTATAGCTCCTCCTCTATAACTTCCTCGTTTCTTCTTCGTCTTTTCGTGTCTGAATGATTTGCCTTTTGTAAATTTTAGATCTTTGTTGGCCTTTTCTCCCCAAGATCCATAAGCTCCCGACTACAAGTAAACATATAAGATTATGCAATGGTTTACACTAAATATGTTTGAAATATATATTTTTTGTACTTTGTGCTGAAACACGAGTGTGAACATACATAGTACACATATGTTTTGCTGTAGTTTTATTGTGAATGCAGAATTACTTTGTACTTTATGCTGAAACACGAGTGTGAACATACATTGTACACATATGTAGACACACATATGTTTTGCTGTAGTTTTATTGTGAATGCAGAATTACTTTGTACTTTATGCTGAAACATGAGTGTGAACATACATTGTACACATATGTAGACAAACATGTTTTGCTGTAGTTTCATTGTGAATGCAGATTTACTTTTGAAATAAGTTATATAAAAATTTCTGTAAGAGTATCAATAGTAATGTGACAAACAATAGAATCTTGCGATCTTGAACTTGGCAGAGTCGTTGCGTTGGATAAAAAATTGGTCTGATCGCAGTAGCTTTCCCGGATAACTCAAATACTTGGATGTTTAGAAGTAACGGTTTAGTGGACAAAGATTTTTGGAATTTAAGCCAATCAGAAAGCTTAATTGAATTGCTGAATGAAACACAAAATTATGTAAAATGTTGAGGATTACCCAAGTAATATTTCTATCAAGTTTGGTTTGTGAGAAATAAATTGAAATATTAAAAGCTAACGGCTTAATCCGCAGTGGTTGCCATCTTGGATCTCCAGCTTTGACAAATTGACGATTTTCTGATATATATCAATGTACAGTTTGGATTCACATTTCTAGTTTCTGGATAAATATTTTTTTCATTATCCCATATGGTCTGTGCAATTGACCAAGCAGCCATCTTGAATATCTGAGTGAAATGTCGAAAACCATGAACATTTCTGCCAAGTTTCATTTAAATTAGTCTAGTGGTTTGTGAGAAAAAGATTGAATTATGAAAGGATAACGGAAAGAGACTAGGACAGTGACGAATACAAAGTGATGACAATATCTCATGGACTTTTTGTCAAGGTGAGCTAAAAAGACGAAATGAAGTCTTTATATTACCTTTGCTTCAAATGAATTGTCCTTCAGTCGATGATCCACCTCTATAGCTTCAGACTGAACCCTTCTGAATGGTGTTTTTTTATGCTAAAATGAAAGGGTTTGAAAATTAGCATTCACTATATACGTGTAGCTACAAAAAATATGTACCACACCATCAGAACAACTCCAAAATTCAATCGCAAAAATTGTAGAAACACTTAAATATGACAGATCACTTTTCTGACTTGGTATAGGTACTTCAATAAATGGTAGCGGTTGTTAAAACTAAGTTTCATAGACTGAAACCTCACCCCTTAGTGAAACGATGTGGTCATGTGTTTTCAACATTATGCATAAAATGCCAACCTCTCATATATATGAAGGCATTGTAATTAGGTAAGCAGCATTGTTGTTAAAAAGTGAGTGAGTGATTTTCAACACCAAATGAGCAATTGTAACGCTATATCATGACGAGAACAAGTATGAAATGAAAATGATGATGTCTACTTTGTATTAAACCAACACACTTAATTGGATCTTTATATTGCTAGGTCACTGAAAACAACATGAAACAAAATGTTTTGTATTTTTAGAAATGGCAGCTGTCATGGACAAAGGATGCTGCTGATAGATACATTTGTGATAGGATCCATCCAAGGACAATGCTTGCAAAGTTTGGCTCAGTTTTTCATTTCAATTTATGCCTTCTTCCATTTTATGTTTTTCACTGGTTGTTAATAAAATCACAAATTCCCCAAAGTTTTTCCCACTATACCAACAACCCAGGTTGTCAGTGACTTGCAGCAGGTGAGGTCAGTGGTTTTCTCCAGGTACTGCGGTTTCCTCCACCAATAAAACTGACTGCCATGATATAACTGAAATAGTGTTGAAAGTGGCATTAAACACCATAACACAACAACTCAGATACTTCCAGCTTACACTTTCTAAGGAATTTCTATCATTCATGGTTCATTATTCTCCTAGTCATGATGGCTTTAAATCATTTTTTTTATATTTGAACTCGGTAAAGCTTTTTTTCTTCTTCATAAAAATGAAATATAAAATTACCTCCTCTTTTTTCTTGGATGTCTTTGGAGTTACAGTTTCATCTTCGTCATCCTAGAAAAATCATTATCCATACATAAATTTTCAAGTTTAACAAATAAATGTATCTAATGGATTTAATTGATAATTAAGCTAATCACATTATAATACAGTACAAAGTAAAAATCAAAAAAGAAAATTTGAAGAGGAGCTTCTAAACATCATTCCTGCAAAGTTTGGTTCCAATTGATCATGTAGTTCAGAGGAGAAGATTGAAATGTGAAATGTTTACAGACTGACACCAAGTGATGCCAAAAACTCACATGACCCTTTGGGTCAGGTGAGCTAAAAATCAAAAGTAAAAATTTTCTAAAAGATAGATTTACAATCCTTTAGAAATTTTCATACAACATAGTTGAATTTATTTTTGCAAATCGGATGACTTGGGATGCAGTTATTATTTTGGGTAATTGTTCTGAAAAGTACCAACATTCTTTAGGTAGTATATTCAGGTGTACCTTCCTATTATAAATATATATTTTTAAAGATTACAGAATTAACATGCATTTGCAACATTATGAATGTATTAGAAATATATTTTAATAGTCATTTCTGGTTTAATTCCCATGATTAAAGACAGAAACAGTAACTATTAAAATATAAGCTAGAGTTATCTTTCTTTGTTCAAGTTCACCATCTCAGGAAAACGCTTTCAAACAATGGTAAAAATGATAGTGATATCAACAGCTCATTGGACCCTCTGGATCAGGTCCAAATGGTGGCAAATAGCTCACATGACCATTTGAGTTGGTTGAGTTAAAACAATGGTAATAAAAGCCACAAAACTTTGTAAGTCAATGGTCGACTTATGATTTAGGTATTTACTTACATATCCATTTAAGTTTGATACACCGGAATCTTCTCCAGAACTGCCACTTAATTTGCCATTCATAAGTCCATTAACTGTTGGAGTAGACGTTAATGGTTTCTTTCCTGAATCTGATTCAGAGCTGTCTGAACTGTCTGAATTCACTTTTCGTATGGGAGTTTGTTTCGGCGTTTTCACTAATGAATTATTTTGTGATTTCACTTTTCCTTTTTGTTCACTTTCTGATTCTGAACTTGAGTCTGAAGAACTACTGTCACTTTCCTTTTTAGAACCTGATTTGCTTGTATTTTTATTTTTTACATTTATCACAGATTTTTTATTTTTATTTTTCTTGTCTGAATCACTCTCAGATTCACTAGAACTGTCTGAATCACTAGAACTGTCCTTTTTAGATTGTTTTACATTATTTGGTGTCTTTATCTTGGTTACACTCACTTTAGAATTAGTTTTTGTTTTTTTGTCATTACTTTGTTTTACTTCTGATTTTGAAGCTTTGACTGTAGATTTTTGCTTTTCATCCTCTGAAGAACTATCTGAATCACTGCTACTAGAATCAGCCTTTTTCTTTGCAGGTGTTGCAGTTTTAGTTGAAGGTGTACCTGGCTTAGATCCAGGTTTTGCAACAGTTTTGGGTTTCTCGTCCTCTGATGAACTGTCCGAATCACTGCTACTAGAATCAGCCTTTTTCTTCGCAGGTGTTGCAGTCTTAGCTGCAGGTGTACCTGGCTTAGATCCAGGTTTTGCAACAGTTTTGGGTTTCTCGTCCTCTGATGAACTGTCCGAATCACTGCTACTAGAATCAGCCTTTTTCTTTGCAGGTGTAGCAGTCTTAGCTGCAGGTGTACCTGGCTTAGATCCAGGTTTTGCAACAGTTTTGGGTTTCTCGTCCTCTGATGAGCTGTCTGAATCACTGCTACTAGAATCAGCCTTTTTCTTTGCAGATGTTGCAGTCTTAGCTGCAGGTGTACCTGGCTTAGATCCAGGTTTTGCAACAGTTTTGGGTTTCTCATCCTCTGATGAACTGTCCGAATCACTGCTACTAGAATCAGCCTTTTTCTTTGCAGGTGTAGCAGTCTTAGCTACAGGTGTACCTGGCTTAGATCCAGGTTTTGCAACAGTTTTGGATTTCTCATCCTCTGATGAGCTGTCTGAATCACTGCTACTAGAATCAGCCTTTTTCTTTGCAGGTGTTGCAGTTTTAGATGCAGGTGTGCCTGGCTTAGATCCAGATTTTGCAACAGTTTTGGGTTTATCGTCCTCTGATGAACTGTCCGAATCACTGCTACTAGAATCAACCTTTTTCTTTGCAGGTGTTACAGTCTTAGCTGCAGGTGTACCCGGCTTAGATCCAGGTTTTGCAACAGTTTTGGGTTTCTCATCCTCTGATGAACTGTCTGAATCACTGCTACTGGAATCAGCCTTTTTCTTTGCAGGTGTTGCAGTTTTAGTTGAAGGTGTACCTGGCTTAGAACCAGGTTTTGCAACAGTTTTGGGTTTCTCGTCCTCAGAAGAACTGTCCGAATCACTGCTACTAGAATCAGCCTTTTTCTTTGCAGGTGTTGCAGTTTTAGCTGAAGGTGTACCTGGCTTAGATCCAGGTTTTGCAACAGTTTTGGGTTTATCATCCTCTGATGAACTGTCCGAATCACTACTACTAGAATCAGCCTTTTTCTTTGCAGGTGTTGCAGTTTTAGCTGAAGGTGTACCTGGCTTAGATCCAGGTTTTGCGACAGTTTTGGGTTTCTCGTCCTCAGAAGAACTGTCCGAATCACTGCTACTAGAATCAGCCTTTTTCTTTGCAGATATAGCAGTCTTAGCTGCAGGTGTACCTGGCTTAGATCCAGGTTTTGCAACAGTTTTGGGTTTCTCGTCCTCTGATGAACTGTCCGAATCACTGCTACTAGAATCAGCCTTTTTCTTTGCAGGTGTTGCAGTTTTAGCTGAAGGTGTACCCGGCTTAGATCCAGGTTTTGCAACAGTTTTGGGTTTCTCATCCTCTGATGAACTGTCTGAATCACTGCTACTAGAATCAGCCTTTTTCTTTGCAGGTGTTGCAGTTTTAGCTGAAGGTGTACCTGGCTTAGATCCAGGTTTTGCAACAGTTTTGGGTTTATCGTCCTCTGAAGAACTGTCCGAATCACTGCTACTAGAATCAGCTTTTTTCTTTGCTGCAGTGGTAGATTTTGCTACAGGCTTTTTGACTGGTGTTTTCGCCTTTTTCTTAGAATCTGCATCGGAACTATCTGAGTCACTGCTACTTGAACTATCAGCTTTCTTTAATGTTGTCTTAGATTTTGAAGGGGTGGCTGTTTTTTTCTTTGTTTTTTCATCTTCATCTGATGAACTCTCAGAATCACTACTACTATCAACCTTCTTATTTGTTTTTGTATTCTGAGCAGACGGAGGGGGTACATTTTTATATGATGGCATCACTTTTGTTTTCTTTGTTGCCTTTTTCTTTGTATCGTCATCAGAACTTTCTGAATCGGCATCTGAGTCTGAAGTTCCACTACTAACATTTTCTTTCTTTGTTGGCTTACTAACTGGCTTATTCCCTGTCTTTGGTGATATGGCAGCCTTTTTAGCTGCTGGTTTCTTAGTAGATTTTTCATCTTCTGAAGAGTCTGAGGAACTTGAGCTTGATGACTGTCTCCCCCTTTTCTTTACTGGTGTACTGGGTTTCTGTTTAACTGGTTTCTTCTTCTTATCATCATCAGTGTCACTGAAATGAAACAGAAATATTGGTTATGGTTATGGTGTTTAATGATCCCACTTTCAACAATATTTCAGTTAGATTGTGGTAGTTGGTTTTATTGGTGGAGGAAACCGGAGTACCCAGGGAAAAAAACGACCTGGCAAAAGTCACTGACAATCTCTGCTTTCCTCCACCAATAAACCTATAATAGAAACAATTAAGTTGAATTTACACATTTCTTTTGTTGTACTATTTGATAATGTCAAAAGTGCTAGAACATTTATCAAAACATATAAAATAAGAATATTCGTTCAGTTTTACATTATAATCTAATGGTAAAATTATTGGGTTGTTTTCGAAAAGGGTGTGAATCAAAAGTCCTCCATTGATGCTTCAAAACAAACCAAAAAATGTCGAAAAGGGGCCTAAACTTGCATGACCATGTAGAAACTTTAGAAAGAACACATAGAATTCAGCAAGCTCACATTCCCCCCATTCCTCCACATCAATGGAAAGGTAATGGTAAGAAATTGTCTAAGTTCCCCTTAGGGAAAACAGCTCCCCAGATCCGATTTAAATGTGATTTTTTTTTTTTTTAAATATATGGCTAATTTGTACAATCCGTATAAATAGACTGAAAGTAAAATTTCACAGAATATATATATATTGAACTACACATTGTCATGCACTTGCAGTTTAAATTTGAGTTCATTTTAACTTAAAATAAAGCAGTAATCAGCAAATAAAGAAATTCCTTTCTTAGTAATGGTGGTCATCATTTTTCTAGGTAAAAATGCTATATTTGCATATTCAGTATAATCGGCTGAAGGTCTACTTTCACAGAAACTAACAGAATATATGTTGAACTTTTCATTGCCATGCAGCTGCTGCTTAAAATTGAGTCCATTTTGACTTATGATACAGCAGAAATGGACAATTTTGAGATACAGCCGTCATCTTGAATGGAGAGCTGTGCTGTTAACCACAATTTAGAAAGGGTACATCCCAGCCAAGTTTAGTTTTTTCAATTTAGTCCAGTGGGTTCTAAGAAGAAGATTTCAATGTGATCTTTGATGTAAATATGCATCATCTGCATGACGGGTATAAATCTTCTGACAGAAAAATTGAAAAGAAATCCAGGGTTAATTGTTGAACTACTTATATCCATGTGACTGCAGTGACAATCTGAGCTCATTTTGACGTATAATAAAGCAGTAATGGACATTTTTTTTTGGAGGGGTCTGTGTTGCTTCATCATTTTAGTTTTTTGTATTGTCCTCATTATGTGTCTCTACGTTCTGAGTCCCGTGTTGTGATGTACGTAACAATTTCCACATAAAATTGATATTCGGTTCGTCTTTATCTCCAGAAGGGTGCATGTCTTATTTAGTTATTTGTGTTTGTTTGAGTATAGTGGTGTCAAACACATATTGTGTTGTGTTTTTGTTTTGTTTATCTTCGTCTTGCATGTTGTCAGTTTGTCTGGATTGTCCTTTTTTTTTATTGCCCCTTCGGTATTCTCTAACTTTTATTTAATAACGGTCACAATATTCAAAAGAGAACAGGGCTATCAAACACAATTTGCAAATGGAACCAGTGAACTTTGCTTTTATTTAGTTAGGCGTTTCCAAAGGAGAAAATTTAATAGTAAAAAATGTATGATGTACGACATCCGACAACACACCAAGTGATGATAAATGCCCATATGGTCTTTAGCTGGGTGAGCTAAAAATCCACACCCATTCTTTCTTTTTTGTCTTTAATAATAGTTTTACACTTGAGTTTAAATGTAGTTAAGTTAGATCTTCTAGATTGCCTATTATACCTGCTATCTGAGGAATCTGATGACTCTTTCTTTGCCTTCTTGTTTTCAGAAGTGGGCGTGTCTCCATGTTTCCTCTTTCCATTAGTTCTAATATAAAGAAATGAATATATAAGTGTATATTTATACATACAGGAAAACTTGCTTTAGTAACCACCTATATTAGGCAACAACTTTATTATGTGACCTAAATTTTAACTTCCGTTCACAGTGCATTTCATATTAATTAATCCTGTATAAACAACCACCTGTCTTATGTGACCATATTTCAACATTCCCTTGGAAGGTCACATAAGACAGGTTTGACTAGAGTATTAGAGGAAGCTTTTCATTTCTCACTTCACTTCACACACACATTATACTAAATCTGAGCCAAACAGGGTTTGCTCTTAAACCTAAATGCTGTGTGCTTAGAGAAGAAGCAGCATATACCAATTTTAGGCTTGAACCCATGATCTACTGCACATGAGCAGAGCATTACAACATCACCAATGCAGTTTCTTTATTAGATTTTTTTTTCATGTAATAAACATTTGATAATTTGGTTGTTGTTGATTTTGTGTTTTTCAGTAATTTTGTTTTTGATTGGTTTGGTTGGTCTATGGTGTTTAACACCACTTTCAACAATATTTCAGTTATATCGTGGCAGGCAGTTTACTTTTATTGGTGGAGGAAACCGGAGTGCCCGGAGAAAACCACTGACCTTTCGCAAGTCACTGACAAACTTTATCGCATGTTGTATTGCGTACGCCTCACCATGAATGGGGTTCGAACTCACAAGTATTTGTAAATCCAACTACCATACGATCCCGATCACGACCACAGCGACCCCTTATATTTTGTTTTTGAAAGGTTTTAAAGCTTCAGTAATGGAGACCTTGACGATTTCCACATTATGATGAATTTGCAATACTACAACCATACCAGAAATTAATCTGCTTTATAGAGGCATTTCTTGCATTAGGAATTTTTATTAAATTCCTAAAAAAAACACAAGTGTTTTATTAGTCATGATAAATTTCTTTCTCTGGGCAAAATCAATTGTTGATCAGGTAATTATACCTTTGTACAATTTTGGGATTACCAAATAAAATAGAAGGTTTACCTGTATTTGTTTGGATGGAACATATACATGTAAGTAACTAATGTTAAATTATCATCTTCAAAGGGAAGATTTGCTAAACAAAATAAATTTTGACAAATTTCAAGTGACGAATTCCTTTCAAAATGAATTGCTGAATACAAAATGCATACATGTCAACTACCAGACAGATGAACATTCAGACAAGTACATGTACATAATCATGACTATGTCTCCCATTCTTATTTAAAGAATATTGAACAAAGCATGTACACAAGTGCACAATCACACATACACACACACATTAACTTATTTACCTTTGCCATTCTGTGTAAACATTCTCAAGTTTAGGTGATCCCTCTGGTGGTGGATTCTGAAAAAAAAAAATTGGAAATTTTAATTTTAACAACTGTGCTTTTTCCTTATGATCAGATGTTCAGGGGTATACATCAGAAAATACAATGCACTGACACTCCTTCATTTTCAGTAATTTTAATTTTTGCCCTTTGTCTTAACGTTTCTGTTCAGACAAAAATTAAAAAAAGTAAGTGAAAGTGCAAGAAAGAGCATTTCATTTCATTTATGAGAATTATAACTGCTCATACAAAGACCTATTAATTGCTGGGTGCTACAATGTATCTCTGAATGTGACAAGAAATGAAGACAATGGCTTTAGAAACTTTTAGAACATATAATAAATTAGCACCTGTTTGTTTGTCCGAGTTTAGTCCAGAAATAATTTTAAATACTCTTTCAGGTACAACAATATCCTCATGTCAAAACAAGATGGTATGGTAAAAAATCATATACTTATGCTGCTACTACTTCATGGAACAACCTTCTGGACCATTTCAGGACTGAGAATACTATTTCTCAATTCAAGAGCCTTCTCCAGTCCTGGGATGGTTCAAATGTCACCATTGTATATGTATATAAATTGTGTCTGTTTTTCGCATGCTTATTTTAATTGGTTATTTTAATGCTTGTTGCCTTTTTTTGTAACCCACATTTTTTTTCTTTTAAAAATATACTGTAACTATTTTAAGACATGTGATACAGCTTCTTAATATTCCACCTGCCCATGATTCATTTAATTTTTTTTCTAATTGTGCTTGCGGGATGGGTGGAACAGCTGTCTAGCCCATATGGACTGCTGTTCACTCTACAAGTTACAACCCTCTTTGACTTTATATTACATTGCTTAAGTTAAGCTAAATAAATGTGCTTGTTATTTGGAATTTTGTTTTATTTGTTATTGAATATATTTCATATTTGGTGAAAATATCTTCAGAGCTTGTGTTTGTACATGTCTATAATATAACGAATCAATACAAAGTTTCTTATGAAAGGTACAATTTAAGTCAAAACAAAAAATTGCTGACAAAATTTCATTGACATTAAATTTAGTTCATGTCAAAATGTGTATCATCATGCAACAGGGTCATAGATTGAACGGCAACGTGGCAAGACTGTGTGGTAGTTATAAAACATAAATTAGATCCGAGGAAAATATTAATGAGAATACTGTGACAGTATGCACATTTATTTAGCTTAACTTAAGCAATGTAATATAAAGTCAAAGAGGGTTGTAACTTGTAGAGTGAACAGCAGTCCATATGGGCTAGACAGCTGTTCCACCCATCCCGCAAGCACAATTAGAAAAAAAATTAAATGAATCATGAGCAGGTGGAATATTAAGAAGCTGTATCACATGTTTTAAATTAGTTACAGTATATTTTTAAAAGAAAAAAAATGTAGGTTACAAAAAAAGGCAACAAGCATTAAAATATATTACATGTGGAGTACCACAAGGGAGCATTTTGGTACCGCTATTATTCTTGTATTATGTTAATGACATGTCTATAAGCATTAGTAAAAACTGCAAAATATTGTTATATGCAGACGATAGTACCATTTTATACTCGCATAAGAACCCAGAGGTTATATCTCAGAAACTGGGTAAGGAACTAGAATCTTGCAGTAAATGGCTGATCGATAATAAACTTTCTCTTCATTTGGGGAAAACAGAAGCTATTCTGTTTGGGTCTAAACGTAAATTATCTAAAATTCGTAACTTTAATGTTACTTGTAATAATCACACAATTTCATCACAAAATTGTGTGAAGTATTTAGGCCTAAATATTGATAATTCTTTATCAGGAGACAAAATTATAAATAATATTATACAAAAAGTAAACTCAAGATTAAAGTTCCTATACAGACAGGCCAAATGTTTATCAGAAAACTCTAGAAAGACCTTAGTCACAGCTTTAATACAATGCCATTTTGACTATGCCTGTTCTGCATGGTATGCTGGTGTTAGTAAAAAACATAAAGATAAGCTAAAAGTGTTACAAAATAAATGTGTAAGATTTATTAAAAACACTGGAAATAGATCAAGGGTTGACCACAATGTATTGAAAAGTATTGGTTATGTTAATATTGAAAATCGTGTTAAGCAATTAAGACTGAACCATGTACATAAGATTTATTATCATAATTGTCCTAGTTATATGTATCAAAACTTTACAAAGGTACGACATTGTCATAATCATTTCACAAGAAATAGCAGTGATTCAGCTAGCGCTCGTCACTTTCGTCATTGACGATTGATTTTCGAAAGTGACGAGTGTTTCCCGTACCCAAATCGCCACTTGAATTTTCAAAAAATCATAGAAAAATGTTTGTAAAAATCCATTTTTCTTCTTCATTTGCTGATTAAAACTAATTAGTCACTACAATGACAATTTTATGACATGTCGCAAGCCAATCAACGGATTATAGACTTTTTGTTTCGATTGCGTAATCTTCTATCTCACCTGGCTTGATTTACCTGGTTAAAGATAATGATCCCGACAAAGAATTCAATCAACGATAATGATTTTTTTAATAGTTATGACATGTACTCAAAATGCCACAGTATGTATTGAAAGTGGACATATTTTTGTAATCGTCATTCATTGCACGATTCGTCACAATGTCCGGAATAACGGGAAAAAATGCCCGGAATAACGAACTATTGTTGCCACGTTTCATTTATGAAAATGTCAGTATCATGTTTATTGAAATCTATCGTATCCAATAATTATTTTGAAAGTGATTCTCTCGAAAAGTTATAAAACTTTAAAATAAAAATGGCACCATCAAAAATGCAGGAGTACGCATCCACCGAATCTACTTTTAAGCAAACAAACTTTTGATGTATTTATTCCCGTTTCTGTGACATGAAATCTTAGTTCTCGTACATGCATATTTAATATGTTCATTTATATGCAACGGTTGGTCATTCAATATTCGTTGAAATACACTGCACAAGGACCCATCAGATTTTTTATTGATCTGCATCCGGGTATTAAAAATTGCGTTCTATTTATAGAACTATTTACAAACAGACACGTGTCTGCAATAAAAAAAAATAACTACAGTATTTTTATTCCAATTGTTGCAATTTGATTGTGAGGTCTGAGAAGTAATAATATATTTCACAACTTTCTCCAGTTTTTGACGTTTGTTCTATATATTTTATTACTAGTTGGACCATTGGGCAAATTGGCAGAGGCATATTTTTTTCTGCTGAAGACCACAAATATGAGTTATTACAATTGTGGTATTAGACCAAAACACAGTAACATTTCAAAAAGGGTAGGGGAAGGGGTTATTACAATTTGTGTGGTACTTATTAGACCAAAGCACAGTAATATTTAAAAAAAAAAAGGGGGGGGGGGTTATTACAACTTGTGTGGTATTAGATCAAAAGTAAATTATTATAATCTCTATAAGATTATATATTCTTGTCTATTCATATTTAGAAAAAAAATTCTGCTCCGCGAAAGTGACTAATGGTCTCAAAATCCTGGCTGAATCCCTGAATAGTGAATATAACTTCTGGGTTACATCAGTAAAGAGTCAACAAAAAGACACTTTTTATTATAATGGTATACAAAACTGGAATATATTACCAAATAATATTAAAAGTATTAAAAATTTTAATAGATTTAAAATTAGTGTCAAAGAGTATTTGACCGAAAACTTTAGTGCTGCTTCATCTGAGTCATTTTTATATTATTAAAATAGTTTTATATTACAGGGCTAGAAATTAACTTTTTTCACCACAAGCAAAACTTTGCTAGTTAAATAAAATCTACTAGCAAACAGACTGACCTGACTAGCAACCAAATTTAACGAAAAATGTATGTTATTTTCATTGAAATATGTAACAATAAGACTAAGGTTTTATGTGTTTTATTAGATTAAGCAATTCACTGTCTCTGACTATATCGCATTGTGAAAGGCGTCCTTGACCATTAAGTAAATTGCTCCCGGACATTCTGGCTTGCATGATTTATTTCTTAAAAGAAACATGTACCCGAAATGAACAAAAGCGCATTAATATTTAATGGGGAATGGCCATATCATATGAAAACATACAGTGTTTTAAACAATGTTTTATTGGACAGTAATATAAAGAGCCACACACTGTACCCTCAAAAAATTCCATGTACCCCCATATTGGTGGAGTTGGGGTACATGTACCTTGAAATGAAAAAAAAGCTGTGGGTATGCTGCATCACTGTACATTTACTAAACTTTTTTCATCTCAAATAATTATATAATTATTACCAAGATAATAACTAATGACTGGCTTGTCTGTTTTATCTTTCATAATGTAATGTGACAGAATAATTATTGTAAAGCCAGTAAAGGAAATATGCCTGTCTGTTAATTTTTTTTTCTTTGCTTTTTTTCGTGTGAAAATTGTATAAAAGAGATGAGTTAGAGGTAATCAAGCTGGAAACAGAGAAATAATAATTATTTGAATAAAATTATGAGATCACTTCTGTTAAAAACACGATAATTGATTTACTCTAGACTCTAGCTAGGCCAAAGTTGGAGAAACGAAAATCGTAATCTTGCCATTCTTGCAAGCAGACAGGATGCGTTCATACGATAGTGTCAGCTGTCACACAACGATTTTCACGATTATTTCCTCTTAATCACTGTAAACACTATAATCACAATTATAAATCTACCTGAAACTTGGCGAAAGAATTTCGTAATTTTTGTAACGTCGCGATCGTGATCAGAAAACTTTTCTTCTTTTTGACATTTCGACTGGTAACTTGAACTGTAAAAATTACAACCAGATGTTATTTTAAAAATCGGGAACCAGTATGGTTGTTCGTATTTCTCGGACAGACGTAAATATTCGTATTTCGCGGACAAATACGTAACTATACCGTCCTTTTTTATGAAGTCAATGCGATCTTTACCGATCATACGAGAAAACAAATTTACACGTTTGTCATAGTTCAGATACGATTCTGAACACATAATTTTTTACAACTAGCAAAATTCTGCTAGTTCTAACTTTATTCACTAGCAAAATTAAGGCAAATTGAAATTTCAACTAGCAATTTGCCTGCTTGCTAGCGTTAATTTTGAGCCCTGTATTATATTATATTAATATGAAGTTTATCATATTTATTGTCAGATTAATAATTATGAGGTATAATTTTTGTTTGTCGAAACTACAAGTGGTTTACATGAAGGGAACCCATTGGAAACAAGCTTTAGAGCTTTATGGGTTATCCCTGATAAAATGTCAACTATATATTGTTGACAGTGTCTATTCTTACAACAATTTTCAAAGAATTGTTGTAAGAATAGCCGTGAATCTTATTCTTACAACAAATAATATTAGGGATTAGATAATAAGAAACGAATAATTATTACCTGTAGATTAAATTTGTTGTAAGAATAGCCTCTAGAGCCTATTCAACAAAAAAGATAATGTTGTAATTAATCATAATATATTTATTGTATTATATGGATCTATATACATTTCGTATATATCGATGTCCGTTTATGTATTGAACACAGTTCTTTTCCTCATACACTTGAATTGAATTTTGTAATTCGTTAAAAGGTGTGAAGAGTTTGTATTTGAAAGCACTATCCATTATGTCTCTATATATGTTTTCGTATTATTACAATACGTCCATTCTACCTGGGACTATTATACTGACAGTATAATAGTCCCAGATTCTACAAATTAAATGTACTATCTTTTTGTGATTAAGTGTGATGTGATATGTGAGTATTGTTCAACTAGACATGACTAAAAACCAATTACCCTTTCTTTTTATTATTGAAATAAAACAAAATCTTATTTAATTATTTTATTCATAAATCATATAAAAATACGTCTATTATAAGGCTGTAATCATAAAATAATAATTTATATGAAACAAGTACTATCTTTAAATGAAAGCACCAAAGGTGATGTTAAACGATCGAACTGCTCAGTTGCATGTAGATTTTTTGTATGCTATGCACAATCGCAAAATATCAGTATACTTCTAGAAAAAGATGTCAAACTTTGAAATAGTAAATTGAGAGCAAACTCCAGAGACATCAATATGTTATTCACATAAAACAGCTTTTTATCCAATGTTCCAGAATATGTTACATTTTCTTGTATATACATTTGTATATATATAATAGTGAAAATTTTGTCAGCATGGCCAAGAGTGAAAGACCTTGGCAAGTCTGCTATTAACAGGAAACCTACATTTGTACCTCGTCTGAATTATCGTTTACAACTCCTTTACAAAACTCATTCCCACAAAATAAAACATAATGTAGATGTTCCTTTACCAAAGAATCTAATGGGATTAACTTCTTTAACCACAAGCAAACCATTGCTTGTAGTTTTAAAAGTTACATTCAGTGTTATCTGATATTTAAGAAGCATTGGGCGGGGGGATAACTACTAATATAATTATTGAATAGTGCCAAAAATGGAAAGAACAGTTGGTGTAGGAGCTACTACTATAACATGCAACAACCCAGTTTTACATTCTATTACATTATTATTTTATTTCCCACTACATCTGTTTTGAAGGGGAAAGCAAATCAATGTGACAGTCAAAGTTAAATATAGTGCATTCAGAACCATTTGTGGGTTTAATTTTATACCTTGGAAAAGGGAAATATTTTTCTAAATATGGGGTCTTTTTCAAGGAAGGGGAATATGACTCTTGAAATTTGTTTTAACACTTATTAATAGATTTGACGATGAACTTTTATCCAATGATATATATATTTATATAGCCTTCCGAAGACAACATCTGTGTCCTTTCCATTTTCATCTTTTTTGTTTCGAAGCCAACATCAACATTCAATTCCCGGAATTCCCTCATCCATTTACGGACACCTACTGGAGTATTATTTATACAGGTTTTTTTTCATTATTTGTGTCCAAGTTTGTTTGTCGGTTGCTACTTTCATTTCATGTTTATTTTTAGGTGGAACATACTTTAAAAGCATGTATTGTTGACATAAATACGTCAGCAGTGAGTCAAGGTTAACAGGTCAAAACCTCTTCGGGATTTCTAGACTTTTCATTAGATAGTACGTCAAACATTAGAACACGTGTTGTCTATGTCTAAAGCACTGGTTCCCAGTCCTGAACAAAACTACGATGGTCGAGAACTAACGACACTAACAAACCAGTTGAATTGTAACAGCGTAGGATATAAATAGACTGTTTTAAAATTTATTCTAAAATTAAAAACAGAAAACACACATTTCGGAACAGGACAAAAGTAGAAAGGTACAATTTTTTTACACTTGCTGAAATATCCACACGCATTTTTTGTTGTTCAAATGTCAATTTTCAGACACAATACGAAAATCAAAGTCTCCTACATAGTAAAAATATCAATTTCTAGATATTGAAATATCCATCCGCAAAATCCGTGTTGCAACAAAGAAATACTGATATATGAGCAAACATGCATATAAGTACCTGATTTTAAGGGGGATTTATAATATATGAATGTTGCATGCATGCACTTTCTGATATTTAAGTTACTCGTCCTCTTACAATTGACTCTATATATGGACTATATTTTTGTCCGGGCGGAAGGTTGCGACACATGTTGTGTAAAGCAGTGTCTTCCGGTTTGTATTCCTCATGCATGAGCGCTAGCATTAAACGATATCTCACTCCATTCGATCGTTTAAAAAAAAAGATGCACGACGGAGCACAAATATTATATTCTTCTATGAACAGTATTTCACTGAAATAACCTAAGCATATTGGTTTTATAGGATTTGATAAGACATGTACAACCTTGCATCCTACTTAATGTGCAAGAATCGTTAAATTTAGTAACAGCGTCCATCTTGTTCCTAGGACGGAACTGCCAGACAAAATTTTCAAAGGGGATCGATCACCAACGGATTATTTTAACAAAACTTGAATCCAATTGGCCCAGTAGTTTCAGAGGAAAACAAATAAGATTTCATCTCCCCTTTTCTATTTTTAGCAACAGTGGCCATGTTGGTTGGGTGTCTAGATTGTCATTTAAGGACTATTTAAGTAGTTCAGTTCCAACTGGTCCAGTGGTTTCAGAGATGAAGATTTTTAAAACTTCACCCCCTTTTTTATTTTTACTAACAGCGACCATGTTGGTTGGAGGTCGGGACTGCCGGACATGATTTTGGAAGGGGATCACCCACAGACCATTTCACCAAAGTTTGGTCTTAAGTGGCCAAGTGGCTTCAGAGAATTTTTTTTTATTAATAGTGGACAGACGGACGAAGGACACAAAGTGATTACAAAAGCTCACATCACCCTTTGGGTCAGGTGAGGTAAAAAAAAAAGGGGTGCATATTATTTCCTATCCGTGGTAAAATCTCAAAGAATTCAAGGCTTCCAACAAAAACTTCTTAATATACAATAGATGATTTTAACTTAATTGTAAATTTAATATCTCCAGTCGCTCACCTGAAGATTACATAATACATTGAAAATAAAACTTTACGACAAATGATACTTTGGTTATTTAAGAGAATATCCCTTAAGTTTAAAGTCTAATACAGATATACCATTAAAATTAATCATATTATCAATTATACTCAAACTCCCTTCGTCTGTGTGGGGCGTAGGACGACGGACGCAACCAATCAGTAAACTACTAAATGACTTGCTTATTACAAGTGCTTTGAATCCAACTTGCTTATTACAAAGTGCTTTAAATCCGACTTGCTTATTACAAAGTGCTTTAAATCCAACTTGCTTATTACAAGTTGGTAATTTTCCTACTCATTTGTATCTGGGTCCCAGGTCCCTTATTATTGGGAAAATTAGCGCGTAAATTATGTGAATTGGGAAAAGATGGGAAGAACAATACACTTATTTGTTTGAAGGTCCAGTAATAGAATAGCAATCATACTGTACCAGGGTTAATGCCAACAGTAACAACTCTTGTGATGAGGAAGAATGACCACAAAACAGTTCACAAAACTTACATAAATACCCTTGGTGTAACACATTGTTAGATAAGTTAGATTTTTCCTACTAGAATTGAAATAATTCATGGAAGCCAGTTTGTATCACGTTTTAACATGGGTAACATTATTTTCGTTGCATTTTATCCCTAGATAACGCTCGGGATAAAATTTGTACGAAAATAATGTTACCCATGTTAAAACTGTATACAAACTCTGGCTTCCATAAATTATTTCTTAATTTTTACGAATAATTTTATCACCAAAAAATTGGGAATTTTCCCCCATGAAATTGGGGAAAAAATCTTTTTACACATTGGGACTGGGGCAGATATTCGACCCAGAAAAGCAGTCGGAAAATCACTGCAAGTACTTGAGATCCGCTTTCCGAACTCTTACCAAATTTGTATTATTCTCCAATCAAAAAGTTACAAATCATAACGGAACCCAATGCAACTATATATGATCGCTATTTTAAATACAAATTCGTTTCCTCATTGAATGGATTCCGTAATATCATTTGTTGTAAGAATAAAATTTGCGGCTATTCTTACAACAATTTGTTGAAAATTGTTGCAAGAATAGACATAGTCCGAGATTCCTCTGCCGTTCGACGACTATTTACAGTGCTGTTGTCGTTGAACGTCAGAGCGCTCTCCATAATGAAAACAGCGGATTTTTCTCCCCATCTCAACTGTAGCACATTTCCACGTTTTGTGGCTATCAGATTTTATTTTCTATCCAAAACCCTAATATATATCGCTTCACCAATCATTTTTCTATTCATTCACAACCATCTTACCCTCAGAGAGTGGTGTTACACTCGATTACAGCACGTTTTTTCCTTACACCCGATGATTTGGTCATTTCACTGCCATTTTTTTAACGTGATCTCGCGATACTAACTGAAAGATGACAGCAATGCATTGCATGATGGGAGATACTAAATACAGTGCACCAAATTAGCATACGTAAACAAACATACAAGATGATATAAAGCGTATTCTGCAGGACAAGCAGTTCCATCAACAGCTCAAATCAGAGCAGAAGGAAATAATACACAATATGTTGGATAGAAAAGATTCATTTGGCAGTGTTATCCGCGGGCTTCGGAAAGAGCAGGGGTGTGGAAATATTGAAATATTCTACTTGTCCCCGGGCAAGTTATCTGAAAAAAGTTACTTGTCCGGACAAAATCCTACTTGTCCTGTTTTTTTTTTTTTTGCTTTTTTTTTGCATTAACATTTGATACTTGCAAACACAGTTGCTAACTAAAAAAAGGAAATTGAACTTGTTTATATTTTCTATTACATCATTGCTAAAATTTGAAATGTTAACACAAACATCCCTGTCTAAGTGATCACTGCCCAAATGGAGACCATTTTAAATTTGAATTTCAGATAGGAATGTGCAGTCAGACTCAGAGAATATCCGGTTGTTTATAGATACAAAATAAGCTGTGTTGAAAAAAATTCACATATCAATCAAGTTAATTTTGATTAACCTTGACAATGGCTTTATCCATCAAACCGTTTTAGTTGTGTCTCCATGGGCATGGGAAGATAAGTATCCATTCTGTCCACGATTTTGCACCAAAAAAAAATTAATGATTTCTGGTCAGCAAAATCAAAATATTTCCTGTACGTCTGTATATTGCAATATGAGACAATATCAGAATCCAGCAGTAGCCATGTGAAATCGGCTGGCCACTTTGACTGAACAATCCGTTGCCGCTGTTGGGTGTTTTTCCACAAATTATGTGTCTTTTCCCGCTAGAGTTTACCGTTTGTTAACTTTCTCATTGTGAATAGAACCTTTCCAGCCTTTTTTATTATTAAATATTTATCCATTGTAACGACTGCAACTTGATTTGTATTATACAATGTATGTTCACGGATGTTAGGCCCTGTTTTTTTACGAAAAGCCATGGACAAGCAAGGAAACGTCACATTCGGAACATCAATAAAAACCTGTTACACGATCCCGGTTTTCGTTAAGTGAATGCAGTACAATTATCATTGCAATCGGGTCGTAATACTCAACTTAGAACTTGTACAATTCTGGTTATTTTTAGCTGCTTTCGGAACACCACTGACGCGATGGTTTCCAATAAAAAAAAACACATAAAGCATTTATCTAACCGTCAATATTTTACGATATATCATTTGAGAAATTGTCTTTCCAGAATATTTTAATAAGAAATTATTTTTATTTGTTGATATTTACTTGTTCCCGGACAAGCTAGCCAGGAAAATCTACTTGTCCGGCAGGTTCTATGTACGAGTCGGGCGAGTCGGGCATGGCAATTCCACACCCCTGAAGAGCATGTCTTACGTTTCCCCCTATTTTGGACAAGGTCAGATCATATATGCAAATCATCTCCCATGATACATTGCGGTAATTGTAGTTCTCTCGAAGTCACGTGACAAATATTTCAAAATGTCAGTGTTCAAAATGACGAAATCATATGGTCTGTGGGAAATTGTGCTGTAATGGAGTGTAACACCAATTTCTGAGGGTAAGATGGTTATGAATGGATAGAAAAATGATTGGTGAAGCGATATATGTTAGGGTTTTGGATAGAAAATAAAATCTGATAGCCACAAAACGTGGAAATGTGCCACGGCTGAAATGGGGAGAAAAATTCGCTGTTTTTATTATGGAGAGCGCTCTGACGTTCAACGACAACAGCAGATGTAAATAGTCGTCGAACGGCAGAGGAATCTCGGACTAGAATAGACACTGCCTATATTGTTCAACACTCAAAAATGCATATACATTTTATTTGTCTTAATATAAGTCTATATGCATTGTGTATTTATGTATGTTTTATAGAAATGTTGATATTTTATTGAATAAAATATTATTAATATTATTATATGTCTGTGTATACAAAGCATCATTTTACCACGTGGTTTCTCACAACTTCGACTTTACTCCCTTTTCTGACACGAATAAGACCATTTTGAAACATAGACTTACAACTTTGAACTTCTTTTTTAATTGTGTTGCTCCGTCAAAACATATATCTTTTAAATATTGATAAACAAATGGTAAGATTTCTTGTTTTTTAGGTTCGCCAGCTGTAGCCATTTTGGGAGACCACGCAAAAAAGACCGGAAATCAACAAAGTAAATCAGAAATCGTACACGATCACGATTCCGGATACATTTCATATTTATTTTGCCAAATAAATTACAGTTTTTATCTACGAATTAATATTAGGAATATTCTGGTAATAGAATTATTATATGTCTCTGTTATAATAAATGAAGAATGAAGATATTGTTCTTAAGGATTTATTTTTAGAATGGAAATTTGAGCTTACAATGAATCGTGTTTGCATCTATTCAATCATCAGGGAGCCGATGTAGTGGTCGTGATGATAAAGTTTGTCAGTAACTTGCGACAGGTCTATGGTTTTCTCCGGCAGGGGCGGATCCAGGGGGGCACACTAAAATTGGAAAAAAATATGATTTTTTTTGCGCATCATCGTGATTTTTCACACGAAATACCCCAAAGTTTGAAATTTTCGCGCTTCCGGCTCCGCTCGGCGCGATTATTTTAAGTGCACCCGCTAACTTGATATCCTGGATCCGCCCCTGCCTGGGTACCAGGTTTCTTCCACCAATGAAACTTACGGCCACGATATATTGATGAAAGCGGCGTTAAACACCATTCATAACCCATAATCGCTCTATTCACGCATATGTTATTGTTATAAAATTTGGTAGTGACAAATGATGAATGATCTTGTTCTTGATACTGAATACACAGATGCATAAATAACCAGACATTGCTAACAGGGGCGGGTCCAGGATTTAAAGTTAAGGGGGCGCACTTAAAAGAATCGTGTAGAGCGGAGCGAGGCGCGAAAATTTTTGGGGTATTTCGTGTGAAAAATCACGATTTTACGCAAAAAAAATCATTTTTTTCCCCAATTTTATGGGGGGAGGGGCGCTAAGTACAAAGATTTTTGGTCTACATCTCCATGCGCTGAATGAGGTGGTGATAGTTTTGTAGATGGCATAGTGGCAGATACGTCAGATAATGAAGCACGTCTGAAATTCCGACTACATTCTCGGAGTGGGGTCTTACAACAGTAATTACTCTCCCAGGGAATCAATCCCAAGTGCCAAAGTTATACACACAAACGACGGAACAGAACGTTTAAACCCCAATTCAACGTTTTACACACTTAATAATTAGATTGGGAGTATCAACATCATCATAACGATTACATACATCAAACATTAATACACCTCTTCTGAAAGCAATTCTCTTTTTTGCTCCTTTTGAGCTGAAAGGCGTTGGTAGTCTACTGAGTCGTAACAAATACATTCCTGGAACGAACTCGAGATTGACATACCCAGGGGCGGATTCAGGGGGGGCGCACCCGGCGCCCCCCCCCC